>JAKCPI010008758.1:0-20370 GCA_023213315.1 Euborellia annulipes | reverse complement strand
AAAAATAGTATTAATTAAAGCATTTGAAACAATATTCCGTGCTTAACTCAATTTTTCATTTTTTAGCGCTTGACACACTAATGCATAACATGGTCCATATAATCATATGATTATTCTTTAAAGAGTTTTCTTTTAGACTCTGCTCCATTTATTGAACGTTTTACTTTTTTTTTTTTGTAATGTTATGCAATTGCGTTCAATTCAAAGGGCATTAGGAAAATAAATATTTTTTAATCTTGACATTTGTTATTTACGATTTAGAACCTCCTTTTATTTAAATGAGATTAATTTTAAGATTTATTTAAAAGATAATGAATGCATAATGTATATATATATATATATATATTTTTTTTTTTTTCATTAAGACAAAGCTTTAAATGATTCATATGTTATCAGTAGAGCTGCGCAGTAAATGGATCTGCAAAGCTGTCACCAAAACTTTCCAATAATATCTTAATTGATACCTATATTTAAGTAAATGGAGGGGAGAAGACCTTCGTATCGTGTGATTATGCAATAATATACCACTATTATACTTATGTCAGGAGTGAGTGGTCTCGAATTTAACTAGTTTATTTATATTCCTTACAAATAATATACAAAAATCTGGTGTGACTGGTTGCACAGCACACAACTTTCTCTTACCTTCGGTAATCGAAAGTTGTGTACTGTGCTTGTCAAACCAGATTTTTTGTGTCGACATATATTTAATTTCCGACACTACGGTACATTCGATTTTCAAGATGTAAAATTTAAAGTATGGCAAAATATTTATATGTTGTTACCATGGCAACCATTTCTCCTATCTTTTCTATGGAGAACAAGAGTAAAGTGGCCTTCAGAAGATTTCAATCACAAAATGAGAATATACATTTTAAAGAGAATCTAAAAAAATAATTGATTTTTGAATAAAAAAAAAAATCGTTAGAGCGAATTTAGAGAAAATCGAAAAAACTGAAAAAGTGCATCAGTAAAGTACTAGTACTCTTTGGTCGATTTTGTTCAAAAGCTTCGTGTCACGTCCCAGGGGGGTGCCTAACTTAAATATAAAATTTCAGCCTCATAGCTCTTTCCTTTCTTGAGATATTTTGTTCACAGACCAACACACAGACAGACAGACCATGTCGCGAAAACCACTTTTTTGCATTCAGGGGACCTCAAAACGTGTATATCCGTCAAAATCTCGACATCGAATTTTTGACATGAATCCAATATTTTCTCTCTCTATATATTAACATATATATAGAGGTAAGAGAAAGTAAAAAGAAATGAACGTGCAAAAATGGAGTTAGAACCGTTGGTTCTTATCAGTATTGGATTATTTACACGATTTTGCAGTTATTTTCAAAAATCTCTTAAATAACTTTAATTTAATAACTTGGGCGCTCATGCGCGAACCCCTCGAGAAATGAAACAAATAAAATTCATCAAATTCAAACAAAAACAAGATGCAGTACATTTATACTTATTAATTTGACATTTTATATTTCTTTTTATCATATATATGAAATATATAGAGAGAGAAAGTATTGGATTCAAGCAGTGGCGTACCGAGGGGGGGGGGGGCGGGGGGGGGCGGTCCGCCCCAGGCCCCGAGCCGGCATAGGCCCCCATATATTTATAAAAAAAAAATTAAACGAAAATTTCTCTTTGAGAGGCCCCGGGGCCCTCAGGGCTCAAATAAAAACCAAAAAATTTAGTTTAAAAAAATCAAAATTTAACGAAAATTTCTCTTTGAGAGGCCCCGGGGCCCTCAGGGCTCAAGTAAAAACCGAAAAATTTATTTAATGAAAATTTCTCTTTGAGAGGCCCCGGGGCCCTCAGGGCTAAAATAAAAACCGAAAAATTTAGTTAAAAAATCAAAATTTAATGAAAATTTCTCTTTGAGAGGCCCCGGGGCCCTCAGGGCTCAAGTAAAAATCGAAAAATTTAGTTAAAAAATCAAAATTTAATGAAAATTTCTCTTTGAGAGGCCCCGGGGCCCTCAGGGCTCAAGTAAAACCTAAAATTTAGTTAAAATATCAAAATTTAATGAAAATTTCTCTTTGAGAGGCCCCGGGGCCCTCAGGGCTCAAATAAAACCTAAAATTTAGCTAAAAAATCAAAATTTAATGAAAATTTCTCTTTGAAAATCCCGGGACCCTCAGGGCAAAAATAAAAACCGAAAAATTTAGTTAAAAAATCAAAATTTAATGAAAATTTCTCTTTGAGAGGCCCCGGGGCCCTCAGGGCTCAAGTAAAACCTAAAATTTAGTTAAAATATCAAAATTTAATGAAAATTTCTCTTTGAGAAACCCCGGGGCCCTCAGGGCTCAAATAAAACCTAAAATTTAGCTAAAAAATCAAAATTTAATGAAAATTTCTCTTTGAAAACCCCGGGACCCTCAGGGCAAAAATAAAAACCGAAAAATTTAGTTAAAATATCAAATTTAATGAAAATTTCTCTTTGAGAGGCTCCGGGGCCCTCAGGGCACAAGTAAAAACCGAAAAATTTAGCTAAAAAATCAAAATTTAATGAAAATTTCTCTTTGAGAAGACCCGGGGCCCTCAGGGCACAAAAACAAAATTTAATGAAGATTTCTCTTTTTGAGGCCCCGGGGCCCTCAGGGCTCAAATAAAAACCGAAAAATTTAGTTAAAAAATCAAAATTTAATGAAAATTTCTCTTCGAGAGGCCCCGGGACCCTTGAGGTTCAGGAATATACGCTATTTTAAAAATATTTTTATGTATGGAGAAGAGGGATATTTAAAGATGAGCAGCCCCCCCCAAAAAAAAAAAAAAATTCAATATAAGGCCCCCTCTTCTAGTGCCGCCCCAGGCCCCCAACTGCCTCGGTACGCCTCTGGATTCATGTCAAAAATTCGATGTCGAGATTTTGACGGATATACACGTTTTGAGGTCCCCTGAATCCAAAAAAGTGGTTTTCGCTACATGGTCTGTCTGTGTATCTGTGAACAAAATATCTCAAGAACGAAAAGAGCTAGGAGGTTGAAATTTTATATTTAAGTTAGGCACCCCCCATGGGGCGTGACACGAAGCTTTTGAACAAAATCGACCAGAGTACTAGTACTTTACTGATGCACTTTTTCAGTTTTTTTCGATTTTCTCTAAATTCGCTCCAACGATTTTGATTAAAATTCAAAAATCAATTATTTTTTAGATGCTCTTTAAAATGTTTATTCTCATTTTGCCATTGAAATCTTCTGAAGTAATGTGCAATAATCTATAACTCTTTACATTTTCCGAAAAACATCCAAGTAAATCTCACAATTATTATTCTCTAAATAATTATATAATTAGGCCTATATCAAATTTTAATTTTACAATTATACTTGAGAGACAAGAGTACCAGGTTTTCATTTTGACGACCTGCTGAATTTTTTTAAGGGTATTAAGAGGCGTGAATGGCCTTTCACTCCCTAAATAAAGTGTAAAGCGTACTTTTTACTTAATTTTCATATAAAGTTTATTGATGTACTTTTTAATGAGCGTCTAAAAAAATAATTGATTTTTGAATTTTAATCAAAATCCTTTGAGCGAATTTTGAGAAATCTAAAAAACTGAAAAAGTGCATCAGTAAAATACTAGTACCCTTTGGCCGATGTGATTGAAATTTCTTGAAATACTTGCGACATAAATACTTGGCTTAAGTATAAAATTTGAGTATCGAGAGTTTTTTCGTTTTTGAGTAATTCCCATTAACCCACATTCTTTGATATTTCACTTGAAATTAATTTAATTTATTGTGAAAAAATCTTAAATTTCAAGAAGATCGATTCCTGTTAAAATATCAAAACATAATATTTATGTAAATTTCTCTGAAAGAGATTTTATTGCTTTTAAATGCCTGTTTTATTGCTTTTCTTGAAATCGCCATTAAAAGGAGGCGATTCCCTTTTAGCTTGAATTTGACGTCATTTTCACAATCATTTGAATGAATTTCAACTGAAATATCAAAAAGTGTGGATTAAATTTAATAACTCGAAATCAGTTTTTTTAAATATTATATTATTATGATTCAAGGCAAAATAAATTGTTCTTAAATATTCAGGTTACTATCGGGATTAATTATTTTTAAAAAGTCATCAAGTTGAGCCAAAAATTATTAAATTTAATATATTTGAGTCAATTCAGTTATATATGTTGAACAAAAGCACTTAGCTTGGATCCTGTGAACAGTAAGGTCCCCCTCAGATAACCATTTGGGCACGGAGCAAGTCAAAGTTGTGGAGTCGGTTGGTCAAACACCTCGGCAACCCACGTGATAAAGCCAAGGCGGTCCAGAGAATATCGGCAGTCAAATTAAGACAACTCCATCGAAGCCAGGCGAATGGAGCAAGAGACATTTGCACGTGCGTCTTACATATCGAAGAGACAAGTGGCGAGTCGAGAGAGAGGCGACAACCCCCATTACCCGGGCATCATTCCTCCTTCTCGAGGGGAGGGGGTGGTGCCCAGCCGTTCAAGGCAAGATAGAGCTCTTTGCATCTCCAAATAAGGCGAAGACAGGCTCAATTTGTATGACATGAGTCATGCATTTAATATTTCCGTCCCTTTATGTTATTTTTTTTCCATTTTTTTTACGAAAATCGGAAGTGAACTATAGGGAGTTTAAAAATATTTATGCTTTGGCCGTAATTTATGTCGAAAATTCGATGTCGAGATTTTGATGGATCTTCACGTTTTGAGGTCCCCTGAATCCAAAAAAGTGCTTTTCGCGACATGATCTGTCTGTGTATGTGTCTGAGTTCAATTTAAAGCATGAAGAAATTGAGCTAGGATGTTGAAATTTTATATTTGAGTTAAGCACCCCCCTAGGGCGTGAAAATAAGCTTTTAAACAAAATCGACCAAAAAGTACTAGTACTTTACTGATGTACTTTTTCAGTTTTTTTTTTTTTCGATTTTCTCAAAATTCGCTCCAACGATTTTGATTAAAATTCAAAAATCAATTATTTTTTAGATGCTCTTTAAAATGTATATTCTCATTTTGCCATTGAAATCTTCTGAAGCACACTTTATTCTTGTACTTCATAGGGATAGGAGAAATGGTTGTCATGGCAAGGACGGATCCAGAGATGTTTCTCGGGGGGGGGGGGGGGGTAATCTGGTGTGACTCGTCGCACAGCATACTATTTTTTCTTAATTTCGGTAATTTAAAGGCGCATTCTGTACTTGTTTGCCAGAATATAAATACAAATCAAATTTTTAAGTATTAATTTTTGAAATTTTACATTAAAAATGAATTTTTTTCGAAAAAAAGTATTTTTTTCAAATCTCGGGGGAGGGGGTAGTTACCCCCTTTATCCCCCCTTTTTTTTCTTTTAAAAAATTCACACTTTTTTCTCATTCACACTCACACTCACACACACATTCATACAGTCTTTTCGGCAACTCAGGCCATATAAGACTTTTTACGATATCCGTTATTAATAAATATACATATATGGGGTCCAGGCATTCTTATTTAAGCCATTTGGTATCCAATTGGCTTAAATAAAATCATCGGACTGCCTGGGGTCCGAACCCGCGACGTTTGGTATATGAGGTTAGCACGCTAACCTCTACGCCATGCCCCGGGGGCTTATCCCCCCCCTTGATACGTATATAGGTATTTAAAAAAGCAAATGCCAAATCGTTCTTTCCGGCTGTTTATGTAATACTCAAATGGCCCTTTACTATAAGAATGTAATCTTAAAGTCTTACAATTATATTACGGATAAGCCATTATTTATTCTTTTTCCAAGTAAACTACAGTGAATATAAAGTAAAAAAAAAAAAAAAAAAAAAAAAACTACTTCAAAATTAAGTCATCAATTTAAAAGATTTATTAACTAATTATATAGATAAAAGAAAATGGGGTGTTTATGTTTGCGTATAAATACATGGTTATGTAAGGAAAAGGAGTCTATTTTATTGAGTCAGTCCCACGTTACTTAACAATGAAGTCTATTCATTTTTATCTTTCTTTATCGTTAGTCTGTGCCGTGGCATTCTTTTCTGTTGAAACTGAGGCACAATTGTGTGGCACATTTCTCGATATACGTGCGTTATTATTTAAAAGATTTAATTTGAAGGACTTGGCTGAGGTAAGGAAGTTCATATATTCTCTGGTTATTTATGTTCGTGTGTTGATCTCGTATTCAAGTATTGGCAACTACAGGTTTTCAGAAAAGCATAGCTCTGTGAATTTTTTCAAATTTTATTTCCATTGAAACAATCACTAAACAGCACTGTAAAAAAATTTTTGTTAATTTTACAATTGTGTAGGAAGCAAATTTCATAAACCAAATCTGGTGTGAATCCTGCCGTGTGAATTCCGCCGAATTTTTTTAAAATTTAAAAATGAATTTATTGTTATTATTAATCACATATTATTTAAGAAATTTTTAAAATAAGCTTAGATGATTTATTTAAAATTCAACTGTCAAATTAGTTCAGCATTCTTGCAATAGATGGCAGGCTATTCTAACACCTGATCCCCTAATAGCCTATATTTATATATTTTTATGCTTTTATAAAAGATCCATTTAATATATAATAACATTTATAAAGTATTTATTGTTAAAAGATCAATGAAAATCAACCAAATACATTAAATATTATTAGCTACCATTCTGACATCTCTTGGCAAATTTTTGAATTACTTGATTTTTTGAGCATGCTTTTTATGACACACTACGCCATCTTATCGAGAAAAACATGCGTAACCACTTGGCTCCCGTAGCCCCTTAAAGAAGCCACAGCGACATATTGAATTTGACGCTGAATGCATTATATCTGAAAAATCGTAATGAATTTTAATAAAATGTCTGTCAAAAAACTTAAGAGTTTTTCTATTGTCTGAACTCTAGCCATGAAGATGATCGCATAATCGACCGAAACGTCGCTGTGGGTTCTTTAATAAAGAAATAAATTTAGCTGCTCGGACTTTTATTTTTTTACTACGTATTGATTCAGCTAACATATCATTTTTTTTTTAACTCACTTGATTAGTAGATTAGATGATTTGCTATCTGTCGGATAAATTGGCTAGTTGACTAGATGTGAAGCAACCGGTCCTTAGTTGTTTTTTTTTTATCTTATTTGTAATATTTAAATTTCTCCACTCTAATTTGCAGCTTGATGGTGATTGGTACCTCCTTGGCTTATTAGACTCTGACAATGAGATCTACAACGACACGGAATGCATCCATTTCCATTATACGGCAGATCCAAGTACAAAATCTATTAACGTTATAAAACATGAACGATATAGTAATCAAACAAGAGTTCAAGTAGAACAAAAGATCACATTTCGTTCGTCGAATGCTATACAATTAGATTCAGATATTCAGAATCGAGATGGTAATTTTTTTTTTTTTTTATTAATATTCATGAAATATATTTATTTTTTTCATTATTTTTATTTTCTTTTCAGCTATTGTTTATAATTTTCGTATCGTTGATTACGATATAAAAAATAAAAACCGTAATAATCAATATATCATCTTTTATTCTTGCGGTAAAAATGCCGCTGGGGAAAGTAAGTCTTAAAATATATATTTTTTTTTTTTATCTTAAAGAAAAATCCCAGCAGGTTCAGATGGGGAAAAGGATAGGGTGTCGATCTTCTGCACACATTCAAGGGCCGATACAAGGTGGAGGGGTAAATGGGGTAATTACCCCCTCCCCGAGTTTTGAGAAAAATAATTTTTTTTTTTTGGAATAAAATTTTATTTTTAATATAAAAATTTGATTTGTATTGGGATCTTTAGCATTTCAATACTCTACCTGGTGGCTTAAATTCGAACTAGCCATTGTAGGATAAACCTTCATATGTTTAACGTGATATAAGGGACAAGAACATTTAAACATCTGATATAATTGTATTATTTAAAAAAAAAGTTATAACCCACGAGTAAACATTATTGTTAGATTAATAAATAATACATACATACACTAATATATTCACAAATATGAAATTTTCTCCTTATAAAAATAAAAGCAATGTGTATCTACTTTGTGTTTATGGGTGCAAAAGTCATGCATCTAAGCATGAAACAGTTCGATTTCATTCTTTTCCAAAAAAAAAGACAGTATAGTGAAAATTATAAATAATTTTATTGTAGAAGAATCAATCTATCAGATTTAGAAGCCTTCTTTTTAATTTTTGCCTCTATCTTTTTCTTGTTTTTCTCTAAAACAATTGTGGCCGAGCAAAGGCGTCTCATATCGTATTTTTTTAAGAGCTGATTTATGTGGTGCACTCCAAACACATTTTTTGTCTGTACACGTGATATTTTCTAAATTATTTTTGTAAGTACAAAAAAAAAATTATTAATTTTATATTTAATTACCGGTATTAATTTTTTAGTTAATTTATCATGTAATTATCTTGTATTTATTATTACAATAAAATATTTCAAACAGCCTCCCCCTGCCCCCCCCCCCAAATGACGCCACTGCATGAAATTCTTCTCGTAAACTTGTTGTTTGTAAACAGAAAGCAAGAATTTGGTCTGTCATTGAAACTGTCATTACTATTACTCACTTTAAAACATCACCAGGATCAATAATATTGTCTCCACAAATAAAATTTCTATTAGTAAGTGTGGCAGAAGAAAACCTACAAATTTCCTGTAACGTCACACCCATTTTTTATTTTTAATTAAACTTTTTGTCTCATAAAACACGAGTACTTGCGTATCAACTCAGCCATTCAATCCTACAATGGCTAGTTCATTTTTTGCCACCAGGTGAAGCCACGCCTCTCCCATAGATCCCAATATAGGCCTATAATCTGATTAGAGTCCTGTTGAAACAAGATTTTCAGCCGAAACAGAAACCGAATTTCGACTTCAATCTTAGTTTCGGCCGAAACCGTAACCGAAACCTAAACTTGTATTTCCTATACAAAATTCATATCATTTTATCTTTTTTTATTTTGATATATTTCCGCTCTGCGGAAAATTTTTTTCACCTCCCGTGCAAATCCTTTGACCATTTTTTTTTTGCTTGCGAGTCCCATCCCATCTTTTCAGACTTATCTTTCGCCCGGTCGAAAGTTTCGGCTGGTTTTTGGCCGAAACCGAATATTCAATCGGTTCCTAATTCTGGTAATTAAATACAGAATGCACCTCTAAATTACCGAAAGAAAGCAAAAATTGTGTATGCCGATTTTGTTTTTATTACCAAAAAAAAAATTATATTTTAAAACTAACAAATAATATTTTGAAGGTTTTTTATTAAAAATGCTAAACCGATAGATCTTAATTTCATGAATTTCCTTTAATAACTTGCAAATCTGGGGATCTAAATTTGAATTTCAAAAGAAAAGTCGGAGGGTTGGCAGCACTGTAAAGGACACCCACGTGAAGGAAGTAACATTTTATATGCAATGATAGCATATACGATCATCCCCATGAAGTTAGACATCATCATCTAAGCAAGTGCCTGATTGTAAGCACTACTGTCTAACTTCATGGGGATGATGGTATATGATGCTTACTTCATTGCATATAAAATGTTACTTACTTCACGTGGGTGTCCCCTTGTTCACTTGAATCGGAGCAAGCGTACAATACTTGAAAATGACTGCAGAATAAGTAGTCAAAGATTGTATTTATAATAAATAATTAATACAAAATGTGGTCTATAATTAAAAACTTCCATTATAATAATAAAAACTTTAATAAACAAAAAAATTATTTTATTTTTAGCCAGGACAATATTTGCATTGTTGACCAGAGAATTGGCACAAGGACCAAACACATATGTTCTACGAAAAGAAGTTCTAGCCCTTATAGCCACTAGAGCCGCACATAAAGGCAATTTGAAAGTATTTGGAGATATCTTCGCATGCGGTGTGGAAGATCCTCAATGGACTACAATAGCGCCTAAAACAACTAAAAAACCATAAATATAATACAGGGCCGGATCTAGGGGGGCAGTGGGTGCACGTGCCCCGGGCGGCAGATATCAGGGGGGCGGCAAATTTTGCGTTTCTAAAAAAAAGGTAAAATATTTTTTCGGACGGGAAAATTTGGTTCCGCGAAAAAAAAAAAAATTTTCGCAGAAAAATTTTAAGGAGGGGGCGGCAAATTAAATTTTGCCCCCCTAAAAAATCTCCTAGTTCCGGCCCTGATATAATATGAATATATAAATGTGAAATACAATATAATTGTTGAATTATTCAGTTGATATATATATATTTTTTTTTTTTTATATTCAATCCCCTCTCCCGTTCATTTTTAATCTTCTCTAATCCTAATTGAACTGAACAAAATCAGTCACAAAGTACAAGTATTTTTTTACTGATGTAGTTTTTTTTTTTTCAGATTTTCTCGAATTTTAAATATTTCGTATTTGCGGTATAAAAAACAAAATACGTTTGATCTCGTCTTTGGGAAACCTCAAGTACTAATACTTTACTGATGTTCTTTTTTAGTTTTTTTTTTCCCACTTTTCTCGAAATTCCCTCTAACGATTTCTTTCACATTTTAAATAAATACTATTTTCAGTAGGCCTACTTATATGAAATTACGCTAGGTGATGTCTTTGGAAAAATTCGAATACTAGTATTGACTGGTGTAATTTTTGAGTTTTTTACAATTTTATAAAAAAAAAATTTCAACATTGAACATTTTTGACTTGGTTGCAATACTTTCTCCATATAGCCCAAGAGCCAGCGACGGCCAGACCTTCGTTATTTTATAAAAGCTGAAAGTTTTTCTATGTATGTCCCCAATACAGGTAAGAATAATCCCCAACTATGAAACTTGGGTCGTGGTGGTTTTGGCAGATAACAGATAGTAACGGTGTAGAAATTTGTATCTCAAATTCGTCATAGTATAAAGCTCAGTTTTTATATATTTTATTCCCAATAATGTTAGAAGTCGAGTTGTCCATTGCCAGACACTTCGTACAGTTCCATCCCCTTGCCAGACACCCTTAAACTACAGGAAATTGTAATTATACTTTCGTTATAGTATAAAAGCTGAATTTTATATATGTTATTTGACGAACTATCAAATGATGTTTCCTCAGTAGCCAGACAGTTTAGATGGTTCTTTCATCTTGCCAGACACATTAAAGTCTGCCGTAGTTACGAGCACGAGGAATATATATATCTGTAAGAGGGAGCGAGTGAAACAGTGCTTTCGGTCTATTGCGATCTTTTTTTTACCCCATATGGATCTGTTGTTTACTCCATATTGTGTTTTGAAATATTACACGTAAAGCAAACGTTATTCATTTGTGCAGTTTATGAATTAAATGTGATCTAGTAGTAAAGTGTTATCATGGGGGATGTTTGGTTTGTAAAAAAAGTGATGGCAAAATAATATTATTTTCTGAGGAGACATTAATAAAATGTCAAACTGTTTTGAAAATCAGAAAAAAACATAACCTAAAATATAAAAACATTATTTTGCCTGATGAATATACAGACAGTGGTTATCACTGTGAATGCTATAAAGCATTCACAAGACTAATAAAAAAAAATATTTTACTGCCAAACCTTTAAGTTCTTCAACTTTAACACAATCAACTTTAAATTCTGAAAACTAGCGTTGAGAAGTCGCTATAGACTTCGAATTGGGTATAGAAGACTTGCAGCCAAGGAATTAAATAAAAAACTTTTATTTATTTGTTAATCGTCGACATTTCTGTCACAAATCACGACCTTCCTCAGGTTAATTAATGGTCTTGAGGAAGGTCGTAGTTTACGACCGAAACGTCGACGATTAACAATTAAATAAAGTTTTTTATTTAATTCCTTGGCTGCAAAGTCTCCTATATCCAATTAAATTCTAAATGAATAGTACTACAATCATATAGATACGTAGGCCTTATAGCTGATAGTACTATAAAGATAGGTGAAAAGGAGAAGAAGAAAATTCGCAGCTAGTTGTGTTTCATTATTTTTATTCCCATTATGTTGACGTTTCGATCCCGGTTGGGATCATCCTCAGAACTAATGTGCACAACAAGAGACAAATAGATTAGTATCGGGAAAAAACATGAACAGTTATAAATTTTTTCATCTTAGAGTATAAGCATATATTCTAATCTGTTCAAGTTTTTTCCCGATACTAATCTATTTGTCTCTTGTGCACATTAGTTCTGAGAATGATCCCAACCGGGATCGAAACGTCAACATAATGGAAATAAAAATAATGAAACACAACTAGCTGCGAATTTTCTTCTTCTCCTTTTCACCTATCTTTATACTATGTAGTACTACAATCTACGACTTTTCAAAAAAAATCTGACATCTTTGAACCGAATGTTAATGACAATAGTGATGAAACTCAGGACGTAAAGATTCCGACCGAAAGTGACGATAGTATTAATGACTATCAGATCGTTTGTATCTTTTGTAATAAACAAAAGAAAAAACTACGATCTATAATGCTTCCACTTCATGAAGCTGATACAGATTTTTAATTTAATGATTTATTGACATGAAATTTTTACTTAGTAATTTTTTGAAAATTTATTTTTTAGTCCTTAATAATGGTATATAATGAATTTTGATGATAAATCCAAAAAAACACTTCTCCACACAATACGTCTGGCAAGATGAAAGAACCATCTAAACTGTCTGGCTATTGAGGAAACATCATTTAATAGTTCCTCAAATAACATTCAGCTTTTATACTATAACGAAAGTATAATTACAATTTCTTGTAGTTTAAGGGTGTCTGGCAAGGGGATGGAACTGTACGAAGTGTCTGGCAATGGACAACTCGACTTCTAACATTATTGGGAATAAAATATATAAAAACTGAGCTTTATACTATGACGAATTTGAGATACAAATTTCTACACCGTTACTATCTGTTATCTGCCAAAACCACCACGACCCAAGTTTCATAGTTGGGGATTATTCTTACCTGTATTGGGGACATACATAGAAAAACTTTCAGCTTTTATAAAATAACGAAGGTCTGGCCGTCGCTGGCTCTTGCTCTAATATTCTATATAGAGATAGATATATAGGTATATATATTTTTACTTTCTCTTACCTCTATATATATGTTAATATATATATAGAGAGAAAGTATTGGATTCATGTCAAAAATTCGATGTCGAGATTTTGATGGATATACACGTTTTGAAGTCCCCTGAATCCAAAAAAAGTGGTTTTCGCGACATGTTCTGTCTCTGTGTGCATGGGTGTACCCAGGAACAAATCTAGGAGGGGGGGGGGGGCAGGTCATGGCCGTCCAGATTGTGACATAGCTTTTTTTTACCGGTATATAGAGGTGAAAAGCCTTCGAATTAAAGGCATAAAAACCCTCGAGTCCTAAATCATTCCCCGTCGCCATCGCCCTACCTAATTTTGTTTTGTTTCATCACTTTATAAACATTTAATTTTTTTTTCTTGCTTCTAGAGGGGGGGGGGGGGCAGCCCCCCTCCATGCCCCCCACTGGGTTCGCCCATGTCTGTCTGTGTGCCTGTGAACAAATTATCTCAAGAACGAAAAGAGCTAGGAGGTTGAAAATTTATATTTAAGTTAGGCACCCCCATGGGACGTGACACGAAGATTTTGAACAAAATCGACCAAAGAGTACTAGTACTTTACTGATGCACTTTTTCAGTTTTTTTTTTTTTTGAACACACTTTTTTTTCCCCATTCACACACTCACACACACAGTCTTTTCGGCAACTTAGGCCATTTAATACTTTAAACGATACTCGTATGTTTAATATATCTTTTGGGGGTCCAGACATTTTTATTTAAGCCATTTGGTATCCAAATGAATTAAATAAAATCATCGGACTGCCTTTAGCACGCTAACCCCTACACCAAGCCCCGAGGTCTATGGTAAAATTACATTAAAATAATCAAAAAGGAATATTGTAGCCCTCGGGGCTTGGTGTAGAGGTTAGCGTGCTAACCTCATATACCAAACGTCGCGGGTTCGGACCCCAGGCAGTCCGATGATTTTATTTAAGCCATTTGGATACCAAATGAATTAAATAAGAATGCCTGGACCCCAATAATAGATAAATTAATAAATAACGGTTATCGTAGGGGTCTTATATGGCCTGAGTTGCCGAAAAGACTGTGTGAATGTGTGTGTGTGAATGAGAAAAAAGTGTGAATGTTTAAAAAAAAAAAAAGGAATATTGTAGTAAACTATAATTGTATTTTTATTCAAATGAGGAGATTTTTCTAGTAAATAAGGGGTTCAGAGGAAAAGTGAAGCAAGTGCAATTTGAGAAAAAATGAATCAAAGTTAAAGCCTTATATTTAATTTCTCTTAAAATATACAATATTTATTTATTTTACATCTCAGCAATCATTAAGAACTTCAATTATACTTTATCTAAGTACATATTTTAAATTTTTTATTCAGATTTTTGAATTTTTAGATTTTTTTTTGCATTAAAGCGCGCGTCTCAGGGTGCTAATTTTGGGAGTTTCCAGCGGCCACAATTTTGAAGCTATCGACCTCAAATTTTTTATAAATTAAAGCTATTTAAAATATCTACAACTTGTAGAAGCCCTTTTTTTTATTTTCGGAAAAATAGTATTTTTTTTTAGATTAATCGCATTAAATAAAAGATATTTTTAAAAAAAATTCGCTCTCTATCTTATAGATAATTAAATTAGTAATCATTGTGTTAAAAAATAATTAATTTTTTACCCTTAATTAATTAGCTGGAATCTTTCAAATGAAATTAAATAAATCCCTATAGGAAAAACTAACGCCATCTCTTGCCGCCTAGAGTAACTCGGTAGTGAATCGTAGGGCTGGACGGTAATGGATTTTCATTACCGACCTCGATAATGAAAAAAAAACCGGTTTTTCTCGAAAGTCGGTAAAAATTTTTACCGCCCGCGGAACCAAAGTTTGCGCGGCGCGGAACATTTTTTTTTTGCGGAACCGAAATTTTTCCCCGACCGGAAAAATATTTTACCTTTTTTTAGAGACGCCAATTTTTGCCGCCGCGGAACCACAATTTGGTTTGCCGCCGCGGAACATTTTTTTCTCGCCGAACCAAAATTTTTTACCGCCCGAAAAAATAGGTTTTTACCGACTTTCGAAAAAAAACCGGTTTTTATCGAATTAGAGGTTCGTTACCGCGTTTTCGGTAAAAAATTTTTACCGGTTTTTACCGGTAAACCGGTTTACCGTCCAGCCCTAGTGAATCGTGTCCTAACGGCTTTTCGAGACGCGCACCTTAAGGAAGTGCTGCACTCTGGAGGATTTGTATTGAAATTCGGACATGGCTCATTAAACACCGGATAAATACCAAAATTTACTATCCAAAAAGGGAAAATAAGAAAATTGTTTATTTTTGGACTTTGTTTTGAACGACACAAATATTAAATTGCATTATGAATACAAATTTATTTTATTTCGGTGATAGCTTGTGATGAGCAGCCTTCATCCTTTCCCTGCACCCGGGCATGAACTCGCACTGCCCTGTATAGATGCCAGTATTTGCTGAGATCCAATCGAGATAACTGGCAACTCTTGTGTGCAGTGAAGGGTATCGGCAGCCATCTTGAATTCTAGCCGAGACCACGCCCACTTGGCTCCAACCTCCTCGGTAATCCTCAACTATAAGTGAACCACCTGAATCGGAATTAATCTAAAAAAAAAAAAGAATCGTTAACACAAAAACTCTTTGATCATTTCGCTCTCTCATCTCACCTGGCAATTAGTGGGACAAGTATAGCCTGCAACGCAGAGTTGATCGTCATCGACCCTCCATCCATATGTGTGCCGACAATGGCGTCTATCGATGATGTTCACATCAATCCATTGGAGGGAAAGGGAATTGGGAGCTGAAAACAAAAACTGGTTTTGTGCTGAAGAAGGCGTGGCCTAGAGTCTTCTGGCTGGGAGGAGGCAAAATCTCTCACCTGGGCGCCGGCCGGCGTCTTATCACACACAAAAGAACCCAATCATCTTTTCTTTATGAAATCTTTGACCAATTTGAGAAATTTTGACAAATCTTTAACATTCTTTTTCATAGAGGAAGGCCGTACGTAATATACATCGAACATGTTCACATACAAAAATAAAGACTTCTTTTCGAATTTACCTTATCGACGCTTCGGGGACTAAACGTCACCCATCTTCAGAACCTATATTACAATTAGGGTCCGACCGAAACAAGATTTTCAGCCGTAACCGAATATTCGGCCTCAACCTTAGTTTCGGCCGAAACCGTAACCGAAACCGAAACTTGTATTTCCTATAAAAAAAATTTATATTTTTTTTTTGAAATTTTTTTCCCCTCCGTGAAAATCATTTTACCTTTTTTTTAGGGAGACAAAAATTTTTTTCTCCTTCAAATGCAAATCATTTGACCTTTTTTTTTTAAGAGTCAAGTTTCGGCTACTTTTTGGCCGAAACCGAAACTACGGCCGAAACCATGATTTTTGGCCGAAACTGGCCGAAACCGAATATTCGGTCGGCTCCTAATTACAATCAATATATATTTTTGATTTTAATATAGGTCCTGGAAATGGATGACGTTTAGTATGGGCCTATATAAAGAATGAAGAGAAACTTATTCCTTTCCAAATTAAATCAAAATTAATATATTTAGTTCCGGGTTAACCGAGCCGGAGCTCGATCGTGTTTTTTTTTTATAAAATTGGAAATAACTAAAAAAGTACTCCAGTAAAGTACTAGTACTCAAGGGGCAAAATTTGATTTGTATAGAATAGGAAAATATTTAAAATTTGAAAGAAATTTTTAAAGAGAATTTCAAGAAAATTGGAAATAACTAAAAAAGACATCAGTAAAGTACTAGTGCTCGAGGTTTCCAGAAGACGAGATCAAAGATAGTTTGTTTTGTATATTGGAAATAGGAAATATTTAAAATTTGAAAGAAATTTTTAAAGCGAATTTCTAAAAAAAAAAAAAAAAAAAAAACTAAATAAGTACATCGGTAAAGTACTAGTACTCGAGGTTTCTTAGGACAATTTGCTTTTTATTCCGGAAATAGGAAATATTTAAAATTTGAAAGAAATCGTTAAAGAAAATTTCGAGAAAAATGGAAAAAACTAAAAAAGTACACCAGTAAAGTACTAGTACCCGAATTTTCTCAAAGATGAGATCTAGCGCAATTTAATATTGGAATTAATTTATTTTTAAAATTTGAAAAAAAAAATCGTTAGAGCTGTTTTCGAGAACTGATGTGCTTGCAAACAGACATACATTGATAGCTCATTTAATAAGAGAAGATAATTATTTTTTATTTATCAACACAATAGAGAAATGAACACAACACAAACAGAACAACATACGTCTTATTTTTTTTTTTTTCAATACAATAATCAGTTAGGTTGTCTTATTTTTCGGGAAGATTGTTACACAACTTTCCAAATCCGAAGATAAGAGATTTCTGATAATAACATAAAAAGATTAATGAGATACTCACCACACGAATTGGCACCCCATCCAGTGATTATCGCCCTCATGCCATTCAGATTTTCTAAATTTCTATCTGGGAGACGAATTGGATTCACTTCATCTGTTAATGAGATAAAAAAAAAAAAAAAAAATATAAAAACTCTCTTTGTTTAAGGGGGTTCAGGAGCGACGTCTAAACGTACTTTAAAAATAAGAGAAAGTAAAAAAACTAGACTATTATAAGGAATTTTTCAATGCGGTTTTTTTTAAATGAATTAAATTCATAAGAGATTATTGGGACATCGAGCTATAATTTTTTTTAATGACTTATTAAAAAATTATCGTAATTAATTTTTTTGTTATCAAGCAAATACAAAAAAAAAAACAATCTGTCCCAATAATCTTTAATTTTTTTTAAATTTTAAAATGAATTTATTGTTATTATTAATCACATATTAATTAAGAAATTCTTAAAATAAGCTTAGATGATTTATTTAAAAACCAACTGTCAAATTAGTTCAGCATTCTTGCAATAGATGGCAGGCTAGTCTAATAGCTGATCCCCTAATAGCCTATATTTATATATTTTTATGCTTTTATAAAAGATACATAATATATAATAACATTTATAAAGTATTTATTATTAAAAGATCAATGAAAATCAACCAAATGCATTAAATATTATTAGCTACCATTCTGACATCTCTTGGCAAATTTTTGAATTACTTGATTTTTTGGACATACTATTTATGACACACTTATCGGGAAAAACATGCGTAACCACTTCGCTCCCCTTCCCCCTTAAATGATTCGTTTTCTTACTGGAACTATGGAAACCAGCGACTCGTAGCAATCCAATATCGTTGGCGACGGGATAACTACAATATCCAGAATGGACGATCTTCATGGTCGATTGTTGATCATAGCCGCCGCCAGGATAGGGGAGAATCGAGCCCGCTGTTACCACAAAATGATTGAAATCGGAGAGGCAATGCGCCGCTGTCAATATCCACTGTGCTGAGATGAGCGTGCCACTGCAGAAGTAAACCCTGTCGATAGCGATGTACACCTGCCAGGGGAATTGCATCGGGTACGCCTGGGCTGCCAACAAAACGGAATGGCTGGCTTCCTTCTACACTTTCTAATGAGACAATTTGTTTGTTCTTTTTACCTTTTCCATTATCAGGAGCCATTAATTTGGCATTCGTTTCTGGAGAATGCAATTCTGTTTCATTCTTATTCTTGTTTAATGGAATATCAATATTCAAAGGTTTTCTAGTCTGGAAAAATAAAAAGAATGAGATTCCCAAATTCTCAACTTTGAGCCTTTGCCATTCTTTTTGGGACTGGAATTTTTTTTTGAATTCGTGCTCAAAATAATCCTTATTTATTCTAGTTTAATATAAAAAAAATTTGGCTCCGATATCTTAAAAACTTTTTGAGATATTCGCCGAGAAAGAGAAAAGTTTCTCAAAAAAATTTTTTCACGTCCCTATCTTTTATTAAGGATTTAAAATCATTCTTGATAATATAGTCTAGGGACGACTCGTCCATCTAAATGCAATGGGCCATTGGCATCTATTGGAATATCAACTAAATGGTAGTATTAAGAGTTTCTTTGCTTTCTTTTGCTTTTCACATGCTCGCTCTCCCGCGATAAGCCCTGACTCGAGTCCAGGGAGGGCTTTGAATAACCTCTATTTTCAAACAAAAAGCTCTACCTAATATTATCTTGTTTTATATTATTTATTTTATAAATATCTATTTATATTCCTATAAGGATCAGTCAAAAGAAAGAATTATTATTTGAGATTTCTATCGGGATCCCCATTTATCTACTCGAGGTGAACCCCGTATTATTTCCTATCTCTAACTTCTCCTGCTGCGTTGGTTTCTAGCTATGGAACTAATCCTTATTTCTGGTTCCTATTTATCCAACCTCTTCTATGCTAGGGAGGATGTCCTAGTTGAGGAGGGACTCCCTCAGCACCGACTCCTTTCGAAGAATGCATCACTGAGAGGGACCCTTCTTCACCTCCCTTCCAAAGGACGGGATGTCACAGCAATTTCCTCTTCTCGTAGAGTTCCCTGGGGACAATAGTGGTGAGATCCAATATTCCAATCCTGGGCTTGCTTGAGGATTTGTTTACCTTAAATAAATATTTTTATTTAATGAAAAAATCCCTCAAGTCCAGGATTTGAACGCGGATCTTCTTTGTAGAAGTCGACATCCTAGCCCCCGAGTTTGGCGTAGTAGTAGCGTGCCTACCTCATATACCAAACGTCGCGGGTTCGGACCCCAGGCAGTCCGATGCTTTTATTTAAGCCATTTGAATACCAGATGGGTAAATAGAAATGCCTGAACCCCCAATATATATATTAATTACAACGGTTATCGTCTAAAGTCTTAAATCGCCTGAGTTGTGAATGTGTGTGTGAGAATGGGCGTAACCAGGGGGAGGCAGGGAGGGGCCATTGCCCCCCCCTGGCTTGTCCTAAAAATTAAAAAAAATATATATATATATTTTTCCCATTGGGAATTTTTTTTAAAGCCCCAATCCACTAGATTAATTTAATTTTTTTTTTATCTAAATAAATAATTAATAATCTATGTATATATTAATTGCAAACCCCCCTCTCGCCCTAACGAGGGGTTGGCCCCCCTAACAAGATGTCTGACTACGCCCATATGTGTGTGTGTGTGAATGAGAAAAAAGTGTGAATGTAAAAAAAAAAAGAAGAAGAATATTCCCCATTTAGAGACCCGATATATTTTTTCTTACCTCTTTAATAAGAGCAGCCAGAGTAATAGAGACTAAAACAAAGGCCACTATCGACGTCTTGAATAGATACATTTTCACTCGTCTCTCTCTCTCTCTCTCCATTATATATAGCCTAAATGGTTTAGCTAATATTTATTTATAATGATTAAAAAAAAATCGCAATTCTTAAAAAAAAAAATGATAAAATCAAATGTTAATATTGATCCTTTGAGTTCCATTGA
>JAKCPI010008756.1:0-12086 GCA_023213315.1 Euborellia annulipes | reverse complement strand
GGACATTAAAACGTGTATATCCATCAAAATCTCGACATCGAATTTTTGACAAGAATCCAAAATTTCTCTATATTAATCACTATAAGAATTTTTAATAAATAATTCATTAAATTACTCTACAATGAGCTGTAGAAATTCATTTTGTTTAGAAGCAACTCAAACGATAAAATAATTAATGGATTTTTCGATTAATTGACTCCAGAGATCCACGCATGCGCACTTGTTAATTGTTCTTAAAAATTTTCAATTTTTTTAACAAATTTTTGAGCAATTAATTAATCCATAGAATAGTTTTTTTTGACAATAATACCATTTTTTACTTTCTCTTACCTATGTATATATGTAATATATATATAGAGAGAAAGTATTGGATTCATGTCAAAAATTCGATGTCGAGATTTTGATGGATCTTCACGTTTTGAGGTCCCCTGAATCCAAAAAGTGGTTTTCGCGACATGGTCTGTCTGTCTGTGTGTGTGTGTGGGGGTGTGTGTGTGTGTGTGTGTGTGGGTGGGTGGGTGGGTGTGTGTTCAATTTTAAGGATGAAGGAATTGAGCTATGAGGCTGAAATTTTATATTTAAGTTAAACACCCCCCGGGACCGGAAAAATAAGCTTTTAATCAAAATCGGCCAAAGAGTACTAGTACTTTACTGATGTACTTTTTCAGTTTTTTTCGATTTTCTCAAAATTTGCTCCAACGATTTTTTTTTAAATTCAAAAATCAATTATTTTTTAGATGCTCTTTAAAATGTATATTCTCATTTTGCGATTGAAATCTTCTGAAGACCACTTTACTCTTGTATTTCATAGGAAAGATAGTAGAAATGGTTGCCATGGTAACAAAATATAAATATTTTCCTATACTTATAAATTTTACATCTGAATTCAAATGTTCCTTACTGTCGGAAACTAAATATATGTCGACACAAAAAATCTGGTGTGACAAGCACAGTACACATCTTTCGATTACCGAAGGTAAGAGAAAGTTGTGTGCTGTGCGCCAGTCACACCAGATTTTTTTTTATTAATATAAATTTACATCTGCCAAATTTTTTTATGTACAACATATGCTTATCTCAAATAATGCCAAGTTTTTTTTAGAGTTTTATTTTAATTACAAAAAAAAAAAATTCAGATAAATATAAAATATACCCATAGTATTTCTTCTCATAACACTGCGTCTGTTCAATTACTCTTATAATTGACATACTCTTTTATTAATATTGTTTAATTAATAATATCTTCTTCATTTTACCATTTGAACTAATTTCTAGCCCTCTTCAGAAACCTCTTTATTTTTTTATTCCGGACATAAAACATCAGTATGCTCTCAGCTATAAAATTTTATAGAATAAATCTGTAAGAACATTCTGATTGTGATCATGAAAAACAACAATAAAGCCAACTGAACCTTGAACTAAATATTAGAATACTAACATAAAACGACCTATTTTTTTTTATTTCCATATTCTAAAGATATGCAAGTATTACGATTAGAAATCTTATCCAAGATATTATCAATTTTAATAGTGTAAAATGGCATAGAAAAATTTGTTTCACGATAATATTTATAATTATTTTTTATTAATCACACCAGGAGGGTAATGATTTTTTCTGGAGGACAACAATCCGGAATATTTCTCCATTTATTTATTTATTTTTATTTTTTTGAGAGAGCTCGACTAGACTTAACTTAACCATTTCCAATTTCGCATCTTTTGATTTTTTTTTTAATTCTATGAGACAAAATGTAATTTCTTGGAAAAAAAAATTGGTTGAGTGCCCCGAGAATATCTATCATACACGCCTGAAACTCTCCGGAACCTCGCTTGATGCCACCAAACCGGCATTCCACCCCGGTGTGCAACCCATTGGTCTGTTTAATTTTTTAAAAAATTAAACCTAATAAAAGAAATTTTATCTTAACATTAACATTACCTGTAAGGGGGGGGATGAAATTTCGACCAGTACGAATCAAAGGACCTTTTACTAAAACTACAGTATATCCATCAAAATCACGATATCGAATTTTTGAAATGATCATAATACTTTCTGACTATATATTACATATATAAATAAGAGGAAGAAAATATGTAAAGTCAAAAAAAGAAGTCTAATTTTTTTCAAAAAAAAAAAAAATATTTTTAATTTTTTAATTAGGGTGGAAACAAAAATATCGCAAAGTCTAAAGGTACATCTCTACCTTTTACTAGAAGTACACATTCCTATTTATAAATTAATAAATGAAGGGTAAAATTCCATTCAAAATCCATTCCAACTTGTTTATTTAATTAAAATTTTGAGATTTTGTTAAATAACTTTTAATCCGTAAAGTATTTGTTAATTAAAGAGGCCCACTTATGTATCAAAATATACTTAGTCCTTATAATTGTGTACATAACAAGGTTTTATATAGCATAGTAGGGTTGGTGGTAGCTCTCCCCTCGGAGTCAAAAAGTGTGTCCTGATGCTGGCTGGAGAGAGGGGGGAGACTTCAATACCCTAGGGGAGCCCCCTCTTTGATTATCTAACGCGCTTTCCGATACGATCCGACCCGGAACTCAACCGATTCACTCAAATACCATCAAATTATATTGACTCCAACTAACGGTTTTTTTTTTTTACACTTCACATGGTACATTCAAGTTATTAGTAGCCTATTCATTTTAATCAACTCAATGAAAAAAAATCTTAAATATTGATTTGAAACCAGGGGAAAAAAATAATATTGCTAATTGTTTAATAATCTCATTTTCTTCTTAAAAAAATTAAGATAGTACCCCGTAAGTCATAATAGAATCTAAATTTTTTTTTTAAATAAAATTAAAAATTTGAATGCTAAAATTCCTTATTATAATTTAGTCGTGACCTATCATAGTTTATAATTGTATGAAGTTAATAATTTAATTACCAAAAATAATAAATGAATGACTTTTGACTGAGCAGTTTTTCACTTAATATAGATCTGGCAACATTGCATTTATCAGCTGTTTATTTTAAATCTTAAAAGCCTTCAATTTTATTTAATTTAATAGCTATATTACAATGATTAATGCAAATCAGTTTAAACACAATTGACGATTTGCGAGAAAAAATATTGTAAAACGAAAAAAAAAAATGTAACTGACAGCGAGAAATGAGTATTATTTTATGTGATGTTGCCAGACTGGTCTGAGTCTCGTGATTTAATAACATATTAAAAAGTAAAAATTAGCTTTTAATCTAACAAAGTACTTTAATGTCCGAACGACCTTAATTTTTATTAAATACTAATATATTTTTCTTCTTGTTTTAGGTGAGTGTAAACACTTGTCTACATTTCCTCTAATGCCATTCATCTAAGGTAATATTTGAAATATTATTACATTTAGGGCTGCAGTCAGAAAATATTTTCGGGAGTTTTCCGACAGCTAAATGAATAAATTTTAAAGAATATACCTATATAAAAATATGTAACAGCGGTAAAATTTTACCTCTATGTTTCTCTATATATATATTTCTTTATTTATAATTAATTTTACGGGATTTCGGAGTTTTATTTCCTCATTATTATTCATTCTTCATTATTATCGTTATTATTCGAATCTTTTTAACCGGGTTTTTAGTTTTGAGTTTGACTTAAATAAAATTCACCCTCATGTCTCACAATCTAAGCTTAGTCATCTCATCTCAGCACCCCTTGAAGTTATTTTTAATCCCTATCTGTAGTTCCTCTTGAATCTTTGCTTTTTCTAGTACCTTCGTCTATTTCCATCAAGCTAATCTATCTTAAGTGACAGGGAGTGTGCACCCCTAAATTTACTGACAATTTTTTTTTTTTAACTATTATTCATTTAAATATGAAGCTTTTTTTTCAAATTCTACTTATTAATTCCTAATTTAAAGCCATATTGTATTTAGATCGAATATTAATTATTTCTTTATTCATTATTGATCTAAAACAAAACTTCCCCTTTTTTTTTAATCTCCCTCCCTCTCTCTGACGTTAAATTTGGTACTCATCACGACTAACTTTACTTCCTAAATTATGAATATACGCGTCATGTTGTCGGCCGGACTAAAACAACATTCATACATTTTGTGTTAAATTTTAATTAAAATGTCGAATTTCACCATTGGATTAAAAAAAAAGCGTCATTGTTCAAAAGCATATTTATTTAAAAAGAATAAATGTAGGCTTTTTATTTTTGTAATATTCAACTCTCTAATTGATCCAAACCTAATATTTAATTATCCTTTTTTTTGCCAAGTAAATGCGTCAATTTCAATGGGACTGTTTGTTAAAATATCCATACATCGAAAAATAGATAATTGGTATTAAGTATGATTTTATTAAATTCCCATGATGAAAGCTTTTAATATTCGAATATATAACTTCGTTAATTTTGTCGTCATTCACCACCCTAATGGCTATATTATACTAAAGTTATTTTCTTTTTCCATTGGAGTTAATGACTTAAATGAATATTCAAAAAAAAAATTCATAAAGATGATGTTGCTGGTGCAGAGTTTTATTTTTATGACCCACCCACCACAGCTGTCGATTGACTTAAATAGATTCATGATCCATTGCCTAAACATTACTTCGCTCATCATTTTTTTTTTATTTATTTATTTTTCAAATGGAAAATTCCACCGTCTTTTAATTAAGAAAATCCAATCGATATTTTCCTTTTTTTTTTTTTTTACCTCTGTGGTTATAAATAATATTCACGTTTTTTTTTTCAACCCTTCTAATTCTCAATCTCCTTTTTTTTCATCCGCAATAATAATTTTTTTTTTTAATTAATTTTCGATACATTCAGTTAATACTGTGTATGAATAAGTATTTTTTCATTTATAAAAAATATTTCATTGGTTATTTCGACCTGACAAAAACAGAAATGGAATTGATAAAAAAAAAAGTTAATTTTTTTCTTATCATTACCATATCTTTCTCAAAACAGAATTGTGAGTCTTTATATTTGACTTTTTAGATAATGGTAATATACTTTCAAACTAATTTTCTTAAAGTTTTAAAAACTCAAAAATGGTATTTTTTTTATTCTCCTTTGCGATTCTGAAGTCATTTAGGGTTATTAAATATCGATATCTATCGGGGGACGTTCCACACGTTTGTTTTAGAGGCCGAGCATTCCTAGATTCAGCCTTTCTTTGATATTCAAATATTAATTATAAGGATTGTCGGCCAAAAATGAATACTTCTGAGTATTATCCATTTATTTGTAAATAATTTATTTCGATCCCAGTGATATGGATCATCTTCAGTACAATCAACAAATGTTTTGCAAATTGTTACTTTTTCTCATCCAATATTGCATTCATGCTATTGCTCTGCTATTTTGTCATATTGGATGGGAGAAAGTAACGATTTGCAAAACATCTGTTGATTGTACTGAAGATGATTCCATATCACTGGGATCGAAATATTTACAAATAAACGGATAATACGCAGAAGTATTTATTTTTCGCCGACATTCCTTATAATTAATATTTGATTTTCCTTACGGCCATCAATAATACAAACAAGTTCTTTGATATTGCTTATGGAAGATAGTATTGTAATCATACAAATGACTAACTCATTTAGAATCGATACACAATTCCGAATAAAATTAATTGAAATTTAATCTCCCATTAAAATTCAAATTCAAATTTTTGTTACAGATTCAATTCCTCTTTATAACGTATCTTAAGATGTAGATCTATATATAATAGTAAAAATTAAAAATGACTTAGGAGTTTAGAAGGTCTTAAGTTCAGACAGCAAAAAAACTCAATTCGCTTTGAATTTACAAAACAATTTATTGGCCGAAATTTATTGTCCTAATTCCGAAGAGAATTGAGAATCTGTGCTTTTTCTCCCTAACCCTCTGTTAAGATTATATACAGACATTATAATATTATCATATCAGTTTTCAGAATCAAATGATCAGATGGAGATATCTATTAAACACACGTAGTCTAAATGGTTGTCACATTATTTTTTCTTTTCACAATAATAATAAATAAAAACAAATATCTTTTTTATATAGCTTGCTTTCTTTTCAAAGTTTTTACAAATTTAAAAGTTATGCTATAACAAGTTCCCCCTCTCCAATTCAGCCACTTCTGGATACGTGCCTGCTTTTTACTTAAATATCTATAAATCTTCCAGTAGCAATATATATTCCAAAACTATAAAAATAAAATATACCCTTTAAATTTTTTATTATATCATCATCATTAGATATTTTGTATCCACACTCCATATATGTATGAAATTTTTATTTAAATTTCATCCCTCTGATCTTTAGGAAATAATGATCAAGTCATGTTGTACTAGATAACGAATAAACAAGGAAGTAAAACAAAAGCTTTATTTTTATATGCGTAGAATGCTAATCTTTATAAATTATTCAGAGATTAAACTGTTAATCTTTATTAAATTCATGTTGACAAATACTTTTTGAAGTAGGCCTATCATATTTTAAATTTATTCTAAATAAAATTAAAAAAAAAAAGGGTTTAACTCTTACCACTCTGGTAATAAGATTTGTACAACTTTTCTAAGTTTGATCTCAAGGGTTTTTGATTTTCACTTTGTGGTTTTACAAGTATTTGACTGAATTTTTACTTTTACAAATTGCAATATTAAGCCTTCTATAGCTACACTCTGAAGTGGTGGCAGGATTATGATCCAAATCATTGCTTCGTTTTGCGTGATAAATTTAATTAAAATAAAATAGGTTTGTTAATTTAGCAAATAAACGGACTATAGACAGAATAAGACTTTATTATAGTTTTAGTTTATTACCTCAACAAGCGCCTGTCTTACCCATAACCTACAATCTTCAGACTTTCAAGTCTAATCTCAACAGGCATCTTCTCAGTTCCCGCAGTTGAGTTCCCCTTTTATGCTTCTCCTTTTGTTTTTATTTTCTTCCTGGCTGCATATGACCACTGGTCATTATAGGTCTTCGGACCTTATGCACCCATTCTAAAAAAAAAAAAAAAAAAAAAAAAAAAAAAAAAAATTAGTATTTTTACTCACAAATTTCAAAATTTTTTTTCCAATCTTTTTCAGAAATGAAAAAGTAATAAAAAAGGTGGGGATCCGTATTAGTCAGAACTAACCCTCTGAGATCTGTAGAGTCAGCGATTTTATTATACAAGGATTGGATTATTTTAAATTTTGCAGCATAATCTGGAATGACATTCTTCTTTGTGATTGATTGGATCAATATCTCTTTTTAGAATTGATTGTCAAAGTCATTTTGTTGGCACTGTTTTCGAAGGATTTTTTTGAAATTCAAAGACCGACCTGACTAATTTTTTTTTGACATTCTCACAATATTTTTAGTTTTAAATGACCTCTTCAACATCTGTCTTAGGTGAAGTTTGGCTACTAATTAAGACTAGCGGTGTTATCTTTGGTTGCAAAAATTAGTTACTGAAGATAGGCAACACAAACTAAATCATTAAATTAATTGCAATAAATTAATAGTACTTATGAGTAGATTAGGTTCAATTAATCGAAAAAATTCATGAATTTTTAGACCCAATAGTACGATGTTATATTATAACTCTAATTTTTATAAAGATGATAAATGATGAATTTTGTGACCTGTTTTCAAGTGAAGGTAAACAAAGTGAGAGGGCTGCGATTAGAAAGGGGACAGACGCAGAGACAAAGGCGGGTTATCAGATGATGAGATGTGGCATTGTCTTGAAGCACAAGGAAGACACATTCAGGCCATTGACGTCTTCCGTTGTCGTTGCGGGAAATTAACATCACCAACTATGATGATGATGATGATGATGATGATCAACTAACTCCCCGTTTAAGTTCTCTCTCACTCTTCTTTGATTCATCTTACCTCCTTCTTTGCCTTATTATAAACGCTAGATGTGGATTAATTAAAAACATTAATGATTAATCCCCTTAAGCTGTGTAATAGAATCTTTAAGGTATAATCAATCATCGGGTAGTTGTTAGAAGGTGATAAAAGGTGTATCAGCAATGATATTAAATATAAAACGGAAAAATGGAAGCACACCTGCTTTTGAAGCTTTAAGAGGTTCAACAGACATCAGGTGTTATTTTATTTTTTATTGATAAATCATCGCAAAATTTAACATTTTTCATTTCTTCAAATTATAATGTATATGAAATTTGGAAACAATTTCTGGTTAATGAGTAATTTTAATTATTTTTGTAAGATCCAAATCCACACCCCTTGGTTTGTAAGCTTATCAATCGCTCGCTATCTCTATCCTTTCTATCACCGGCTGGGGGCTTTTTTTATACTTGTCTAAAAAAATAGGACTAAAAAATTAATGGTTCGAAGCCAAGCACTTAAAAGATAACCCATTTCCAAGCCGATATTTGAATTTATAATTTCCTTTTTAATTCCTAGATAGGTCTACTACTATAATTTTCAATTAGACTATAGTTATATATCTTGACAAATTTCTTCTTCCACTCACTTATATATATCACGTATCCTTTCACACTCTTCCCGTTCCTCTTAAGATAGGTAAACCATATTATATGCAAATTAAAAGGTCCTGACATGAATATTAGTCATAAAGGGGTAGAAGGTTGTTGCTTCAAGTTACAATTTTCATACCATACCCTCTATTCTTTCTTCTTAACTTCCATATTTTCTGCAAATCAACATTTAAAAAATATGGTGGAACTAATAACACATCACTTAACTTTCTTTTTATCTCCGATATGATGCTTCATTTGTATTTTTTTATTTTTTTGCTTTTCAAAATAACCGTTCAAACTTTCCACATTTTTTTTTTTTTTTTTGTAAAGTGGATATCTTTTTGAAAAAAAGTAGGACAGAGTTCAAATTGAGGATATTTTCTAATAAAAGGAAAAAAATAATCACTTCGATTTTGAATGAAAATTAAAAAAAAAATCATCATAATAGGTAACTAAACAAAATTGACAGATTATTTTTGAAAGCAAGATTTATAACTATAAATATCCAATGATAATAAATCATAAAGGTATTTTTCTTTTCAGAAATTTTTTAAAATTTCTCTTTAGAAAATTACTTCTATATAATTCTCTCTTTTAAAAATACTATTACTTGGTTATTTATCGTTATGCGGGCTTTTGATTATCATAAATATGATCCTTGGCGTATCCATAATTTAAATTTCTTAATCTTTAAATAATCAGAAATAACACCGTTAATATTATCCAAATAAAAGATTACTGCATATAGTTATAGTGACGGATTCTGACATTCTTAGCCTCAAGGCTGAATCTTAAAATTTATTTACATTGTATTTGTATTTTCAAGATGATGTTAGAAATAAATTAGATTGGATTACAGTACCGTAAACAAAATTATTATTTACTTTTTTACATGCTCTATAAAGCGGGTGAATTTGAAAAAAAAAAAAATTTATTGCAATTATTCTTCTATACTTTTAAATTGGGTGAATTTTGCTGAAACAAAACTCCCTAAAGGATTTTTTTTTATTAATTGGTCTAGAGCTCCTCTGCAAGTGTAGCTGTTGATTCTAGGGAGATTTATCAAGTGTGTTTATGTAGTTTGCTAGTTGACTAGAATTGAAGCAACCGGCCTTTAGAGTTTTATTGATCACATTCCTGAATGCTGCTTTCTTTTTACCGATTGTTGAAATAATCCAAATTATTTATTTTATCCAATAATTATAGGGATACGAATTAAATGAATGAAAACAAGAGGTAGAATCAAATTATAATTTCAGTAATAATTAAAGTTTTTTTCCTATCTCAGTAGAATTATAATTATAATCAAGGAGTAAAATAAAATTTGAGCTTCTCTTATCATTTAGAAAATCACATAATTAAATTATTTTAACGATTGCTATTATATTCGTAAATCTTCTCACAAAATTATTCTTCTCTTTTATTAAGTTTTCCTTCAAATAAAATTTTAAATGTGTAATTAACCTAGAAAAGAATATATTTTCCTAATTTATCTATTAATTCAGTTGTTCTCATTTCTTTCTTTTTATGATTTATTCATTTTAAGGACTGTCTTCAATTAAAATGATGAAATAAAAAAAAATAAAAAAAAAAAAATCTGGTGTGACTGGCGCACAGCACACAACTTTCTCTTACCTTCGGTAATCGAAAGTTGTGTTCTGTGCTTGTCACACCAGATTTTTTGTGTCGACATATATTTAGTTCCCGACAGTACGGAACATATGAATTCAGATGTAAAATTTATAAGCATGGGAAAATATTTATATTTTGTTACCATGGCAACCATTTCTCCTATCTTCCCTATGAAATACAAGAGTAAAGTGGTCTTCAGAAGATTTCAATTGCAAAATGAGAATATACATTTTAAAGAGAATCTAAAAAATAATTGATTTTTGAATTTAAAAAAAAATCGTTGGAGCAAATTTTGAGAAAATCGAAAAAAACTGAAAAAGTACATCAGTAAAGTGCTAGTACTCTTTGGCCGATTTTGATTAAAAGCTTATTTTTCCGGTCCCGGGGGGTGTTTAACTTAAATATAAAATTTCAACCTCGTAGCTCAATTCCTTCATGCTTAAAATTGAACACACACCCACACACCCACCCACCCACCCACCCACCCACCCACCCACAGACAGACCATGTCGCGAAAACCACTTTTTTGGATTCAGGGGACCTCAAAACGTGAAGATCCATCAAAATCTCGACATCGAATTTTTGACATGAATCCAATACTTTCTCTCTATATATATATTACATATATACATAGGTAAGAGAAAGTAAAAATGAGCTTTTTCACATATAATTAGCAATCTGAGGTTTAAAAAAAAGTTTTGGGAAACTTAATAAAGGCATCATTTATGAGAATTATTAAAAATTATTTTGAAATATCAAAAATTAATTAAAGCTAATTAATATTTTTACAGAAATTTCTAAAAAAATAAAAATAAAACAGATTTGTATTTCAAATTTCACCCCTTAGTTAAGACATTAAGAACTTTGGGAACACAAGAACTTTGGGACTTAGTTAACTTAGTTAACTGACCACGTTCTAGTTATTTAATCATATGATTAGCTAACTAGAATTGATTAGAGTCGAAAGTTATAGTCAACTAGCTTATCCGAGGAATAGGAAGTTAAAAACTGAAACCGACCATAAAATATTTAATAAATAAATTTCAAATTGTCAAATGCACGTGAATCTGTCCTTGGAATAGAGCAGCCAGGATTCTAAAAAAAGACATGGGTCCATTCCTTATTAACTTAATAAAATATTTCATATTATAATAATATTTAATGGCTGGAAATATATGTGAATAGGATATGGAAATGCAGGCAGCCAAAATGAAAAACACTCTCGATACTCTGTGAACGTTCAGACGTTTCGGGTAAAATTTATTCACCCATCCCTCAGTGAACACTAAAAATAGAACACATATATAGCGTATTGATTTCAAAATAAAGATGACAATTTTAGTTTATACCAAGACTTACGTTCTAATGAGAGAGAGTTAAGTCTGTATAATGATACATAGATGACATTATTTATTCTATGTATTCTATTTAGATAATATGATGATATATATACAGGTTTTAAAATTTCTTATAATATTTAAAAACGTTGTTTTTATAGTTAAAAGATACAATCAAATAATGAGGGAAGTCAAATAATTTCCTCTTAATATATAAATTTATATTTGTATTAGTTTCTATTTTTATGAAGATTATCTTTTAATAACAAATTGGAATATTTAATTTTAACTAAGTCAAGTGAATAAAATTTAACATTTAAAAATGAATTTTATAAAAACTCTATTGATAATTTTAATTTTTGTGGGGCCGAAAGCAATGTGCACACTTATTTGCTTGGATAAGTTCAAGAGTAAGAAAAATTAAATTTATTATAACGAGAAAATTTTTTTTTTTTTTTTTTTTTTTTTATGTGAAAAACAACATTTCGGTTTTTAAATGTATTATGGTCATGTTCTCACCCCGCCAAGAGTCCATCATAAATTATACTCAGATACTGACAGTCTGTTTGGTTATTAATAGCCCTATCTCCAAAGTACTTAATACAGCATTTTTCGGCTATTAACCTTTTGTCAAGATTAG
>JAKCPI010008755.1:0-75995 GCA_023213315.1 Euborellia annulipes | reverse complement strand
AATATTGTAAATAAAGCATATATTTATAATATCAGCGACATTAGGCTTTGAGTTAGGATCCTAACTCAAATGTATTTCTTTTTCGTGATATTATTATATTATATATATAAAGAATATTGCCAAAAATATTACAATACAATATAGTCATAATATTCCATTTCCATACTATGTTCCCGGTATGTTGAGATGCAATGCATATGTACATTGCACGCATGTCATAAATTTAATATATTACATATACAGTATATATATATATATCACGACTGCGTGCACCCCAATTTATATTTTCATCTGTTATCAATCATACTTTAGGAGCATAGTATGAAAATGGAATGTTATGGCTATATAGTATTGTAATATTTTGGCAATATTCCCTGAATAAAAAAAACGCGGGCATAGGAATAGTTGCTTCCAGTATATGCAGGAATATTACAAGCGATATTGTGTCACAATATTATGGTAACATTACATCGCAATATGTTGGCAACATTTGCTGTGCAATATTCTGGCAATATTGTCATTTCAAAATATTTAATTACAATATTCCCTGAATAAAAAAAACATGGACATAGGAATGTTGCTGGAATGCGCAGGAATATTTTGTACAATATTTCGAATGTTTTGAAGTTGTATTCCTACAACTTATTCCTCGCAATATTTTGTGCTATGTGGGTATTTTCTCAGGAGATAGTGAGGAAGCCTGCCAACCAAAACTGAAAATATTTCCCTGTACGTGCTGGTGGTGTGACCAGGGCCTCAGACAGGGGCCTATATCCCCGGGGCCCGGAGCCCATTGCCTCCTACCTTAAAATTCCAATTAAAAATAATTTTTCATGGTTAAAATTTCAATTAAAAAAAAACATTTTCTTGGAATTTTTTTCCTCCAGGGGCCCGGGCCCTTTAGCTCAAACCTTAAAATTTCAATTAAAAAAAAATCATTTTCTTGCAATTTTTTCCTCAGGGGTCCCGGCCCTTTTAACCTCATCAAGTTTGATCTTTTTCACGACTCAGGGATAGCTAAAAACGCAGATTTCAGTGAACTTATTTTCAAAAAATTTTCCATACCCCCAGATTCCCCCGGATTTGGCCTCGATAAATTAATGTAATTCTTTGTTTAGGAAATTTTGAAAAAATTTTTGAAATGACTTCATTTAAATAAATATTGGAAGCTATGTGCTGTTGGAAACTAAATTATACGCTTATGTCGACTAGAGTCCGACCGAAACAAGATTTTCAGCCAAAACCGAATTTTGGCTTCCAATTTTAGTTTCAAACCGAAATCGAAACTTGTTTTAAGCTTTTCTTAAAATTTCCCATACAAAATTCATCTTTTTTTTTAGTCAAATTTCCAAATTTTGCTCTTGCGAAAATCATTTGACCTTTTTTTTAAGTACAGAATTTCACTCGACGTTTTTTTTATAGTATACGAGCATAAACTCTCTCTTTTAAACTCAGGTTTCGGACGGACGAAATTTCGGATGAAATTTGGCTGGCCGAATCCGAAAACTTCTGTCCGGTTCCTGAGGTCACACAAAAAAATCTGGTGCCACGGGTCTACACCAGATTTACTGTTCTCTGTTGATGTAGCCTATATATTTGACTGCCCTCCTCCTGTTGATAAGTTTGCCCACCCCTGCCCCCTCACTGAGAATAAGCTAGCGCCGTCACTGTCCCACAGCTCTAGTCGTATACCTGGAAAGCTGGCCACAGAGCTACTTACTGCCTCTCTAATTTCCAAGCTATCATTAGGACTTGACAAAATTTATTATAGATTTAATCATAGGGGGCAGAGGACTATAATCCCAAGTATCAACAGACAAACCGTTCCACAAATCAATTCCATTTCCTCCAAACAAATGCAAACCTACATTCTTCAAGAATCTTGGCTTCTGAATATACAGTGGGTGTAAAAAGTACTCGTACACTGAGAGATTTAGAAAAAATAAATAATAAATTATAATATTTGATGATTCAAAACAATAAAATAATAATAAAATTTAGCGACTAATGATAATTGGGAAAGCCTGGTGTAGATAGATGATGAACGACAATTGAAAATGCTGGAGGTATTTTCAGGCCGAATTTTATTTCATTGAGAAAAACAGGATGAATAAAGAAGAGCAGCTAGTATTTGTTTCATTTATTTAAGGCCCATTAAGCTGACGTTTCGGTCTCGGTCGAGACCATCCTCAGAGCTTATGGGCTGTCAATATGAGATAAATTGTAAAAAGCTCAATTATATAATTCATTACCCTTAAGTTATAGCAAGGTATATAAATACTGTAGATATAAATTCATATACCTAGGGTTGTACAATTGAGTGTATTATTATTGGAAGAGCAACAGTCAGAGTGGTGCGTCTTATCGACTACAGGTAATTGAAATAAATCTACCTTTCTCAACAATTTTATTTCACTATTCAGTCGACGTTTCGGGGGCCTCAACGCCTCCCTTCATCAGGACTAATGTGGTTATAAATAAATGAACCCTCGCTGATTTAGTCATTAAAGGATGAATTTAATAGTCCAACTTCGCCTGATGGTGAAACTGAAAAAGCACATCAGTAAAGTACTAGTACTGGCCGATTTTGTTCAAAAAGTTTATTTTCGCCCCTTGGGGGAGGTGTCTAATTTAAATATAAAATTTCAACCTCCTAGCTCTTTTCGTTTTTGAGAAATTTTGTTCCCAGACAGACCATGTTGCGAAAACCACTTTTTTGGATTCAGGCGACCTCAAAACGTGTATATCCATCAAAATATTCATATCGAATTTTTGACATGAATCCAATACTTTCTCTCTATAATAGGTAAGAGAAAGTAAAAATTAGGCCTAATAGAAACATAAATTGATGTTCTTACTTCATTTTTTTTTTTTAATAATCGCATTTTTCACCTGTTAACAATTCAGTGGCATATGCAAATATGTGAGACAACATAAAAAAAAAAGCTTGCAAATTGCCTCTGAGAGAGAGAGAGAGAGGAGACAAAGAGAAATCGCGAGAGGTGGGGGGGGTACGATCGATTGCGTGCCCCCTGACCTTTCCAAAGGGGTCCCACGTGAGTGATCTGCTGCCCTTCGGCCTCCAACAGACAGACAGCCCAATCCAGACAGACGATTTCTTCCTCATTTCAAGAATGTTTACTTTGTGTCTGCTACCCATTTATTCCTAAAATTAACTTAATTTGATTCCTTTAAAAAAAAAGTAAAAATAAATAAATAAATAAAAAGAGTAGCATAAAGTTAATAAAAATACAAAAAATGTCTGATGAATGTGTGGGTGGAGCAGGTGTGTAAATAATTCGTGGTGAGATGGATTTGGAGATAATGAAGAGGCCAATTTATGACGACGATTCGAAGTGGAAATAACATCTTCTTCAGGGCCTGATGAATACAATCATGACATTGTGGTAATCAATTTTCCCCCTTAATTTCGTTACAGTAAATTTATTAACAAAATTTGTTTTTTAATATGCCTCTCGTAGACATGTAACGGAAGGCTAAAAAATAACACTGGTCACATGGAGTCCAAAACAAGCTCTGTGATTGGCTAAAAAGGACATGATCTGAACGCTGTCTCTCAGTATTAGCTTTGTCTCACACTTTATAGGTGGTTCAAGCCCGAAATAAAAGTTTATATGGCTACTATGCAAGTATTTTAGTTCTGATTATGGCTCCAAAAGGTTGTGTACTTTCTACGAATAACTTTTATTTTATTTCTGGCGAATATACAGTGAAAAGACGACAAAATAAAAACAATAAAACTATAATGATTTGTTTAGAAATTGAACTATCAAGAATTGGGTGGTTTGTGTAGACTTCAATATACTAAGTTTATTGATGGGGCAGCAGACTGAAAACACCACTAACCCTGCATCCTGAACTTGTGGGGAAGTCGATCCAGAGATCGCCATTGGTCTAAAAATGACTGGTCACTACGAGGACCTTGACTCAAGGGGAAAAAATGAGCTTAAAATTAACTGTTTTTCCGAAAGCTTAGCAGACTATAATATAGAACAAGGTGAAAGATTTCACCAGGAAAAACGATACCAAGGAAGATGGCACGTCAACATGCTAATTGATTATTGCTGGGTGTCGTGGAGGGAAACACAAGATGGGAAGCGAAAGCGAGATCGGAGGAACATCCAAAAAAAAGAAAAAATGGTTTTGTAGACAAAATAAGCAACCAAAACAGGTGGTCTATTCTCTAAAAACAGACGTTAAAATTTTAAATCAACAAATGGGTGTTAAAAAGTAATGTAAAAACAATCAGTGTTAAAAAAATACTATTCTCTAAACAGAGTTTTAACAGCGACGTTAACATGTTGCTTTTATTTCAAAGCTATCAAAATCATAACTTTACTTTTTAGGTTAAGGACGCCATGTTTATTTTAAACACGACGTTAAAATATTAAAGGCACCCCCGTAGACATGACATCAATTTTGAACTATTCCCATCCCAATCTCAAATGAATGGAAAAGATCCCTTATATTCTATGTGAAGGTGAAGAAAATTGTCCAAAAGATCAAATGTGGGTGTGAAGCGAAGGGAATAATAAAAAAATAACGACTTCTATTTAATAATAAATTAGAAATTAATAAGAAAGTAAATATGTACATGTAAATATGACATTAAGAATAAAATATTAAATCTATCTCTGACCGATAGATACCGATCGATTAACCGAACAAAATCTAAATTCAATTAAAATTTGGAAACATTTAACTTAAAAAAAAAAGGTCAAACATCTCCCCGGGGCCGGCCCCCCCGGCCCCGGGCCCATTGTAAACTATTATAAATTCACCGGGCTAAATTATATATAAATATAATATATATAATATAAATTGCCTTTTTATATACAACGTTGTCTGCAGGCATTCTCATGAAGTTAGATACAAATTTTCCCGCCATTTTCATTCATTCCCATGAAGTTAGTCAAATCAAGTGTTTACATAAAAAGCATCATGGGCGTAGCCAGACATTTCGTTAGGGGGGGGGGGGGGCAACCGCTCGTTAGAGCGAGAGGGGAGGGGGTTTGCAATTAATATATACATAGATTATTAATTATTTATTTAAAAAAAAAAAAAAATTAAATTAATGCAGTGTATTGGGGCGTTAAAAAAAAATTTCCAATGGGAAAAATATATATTTGTTTTTATTTTTATTTTTAGGACAAGCCAGGGAGGGGCAAAGGCCCCCCTGTCTCTCTCTGGCTACGCCCATAAAAAGCATGTTACATTACATTAAGTTTTTTTTAATTTGATTTTTAACATATCAATAGAAGGTACAAAATATTATTATTAAATCATTCCAAAATGACATACATACATATATGCCGGGTGTCCCAGGTGTCACGCACCCCATTGTTGGGATCGAAAGAGAAAAAATATTCTTAGCCCGAAAATCCATGTTTGGAATTTTTTGATTAAGTAGTTAATTAGTAATTAATTAATAAAAGTGACCAATCAGGAGCGCGCTACAGAAGAATAGAAAATAAGTGGGATAGTAGGAGATAAATGACAGAGAAGCTTTACGTTAATTGTTTTGGTTAATTAATAAAATAATAATAATTATTATTGAAGTACAAAAATAATAATCTCAAAATAAATGACAGCGAAGTTTCAGCTGAATTGTTTTGGTTAATGAATGAAATAAAATAATAATAATTTTTGAAATACAACAATTAAAGACTTAGGATTAATGACAAGAAAGCTTCAGACGAATTAATTTGGTTAATTATTAAAATAATAATAATTATTATTAAAATAAAAAACTCAAAATAAATGATAGAGAAACATTAGGTAAATTGTTTTTGTTAATGAAAAAAAATAATAATAATAATAATAAAGCGCGCTCCTGATTGGTCACTTTTATTAATTAATTACTAATTAACTACTTAATCAAAAAATTCCAAACATGGTTTTTTGGGCTCAGAATATTTATCTCTTTCGATCCCAACAATGGGGTGCGTGACATCTGGGACACCCTGTATATCGACGCTCTCAGTAGAAAAGTGTCTAATTCCACTTTTTTTCGAAAATCATTTTTTTGTATTTTCTGTTGACAAACAAATATCATTCTCCTTATGCCCTGAACTGGGTAAGAGCGTAATTCAAATTTTCAGTTCGAAAAGTTGCCGCACGCAAAGTGTTTAACATTGGCTCTAACAATGAAATGTTTTTTGACCCCTAAAAATTGGAGTAAGGCACTTTACTAATTAGAACGTCGATATATATAATACAATAATCAAACCCTGACATCTAATTACTACTACAGTTATATAAAGACCCCGCGGAGCATCATTTTGAGGACCAGTGATTTATGCGTTATCCTTGAAAACATTTTATTGAGCACTTAAAAAAATAAAATCTAATTATTTTTCTTTTTAGCTAATTTTTTAATTCATTTAATTTTTAATTAGGCCAGGCACTCGCTCACTCTACATTAAACTTGTCAAAATGGGCACATTAAAGTTTTATGCATTGCCTATTTCATCTTATGTAATTATATAAAATTTTTCACACTTTTTTTTTTCTTTTCTTTTTATTTCATTCATTCATTGAATTAAAGACAGAGAGAGAGAAAAAGAATCTCTGAATGAATGGAAGAAGCCGTTGCTATGGCAGCCGAGCACATCCTCTTCTCGATCCTTCTGACCGACCAGCCATCGAATTGCTAACGAAATCTCTCTGCTTTAAAGCAACCAAGGATTCACAAGCCTTGGTGCTGGCTGGATAATATTCATTCCTGGAGCCTCTCAAATGATGGTTGAATATTTAGAATAATTCAATTTATCAAAATGGGGACTATCATAGGCGTAGCCACGGGGGGGGACCCCTCTCCCCATGGGACCCAAGCCATGACTAGATATTTAAGCTCTATAAATACAATTTATATTACATACAGGGTAAGAGAAAGTAAAATTTACTCTAGCTATAACCAAAAGGATTTATAAATACCCAAAAATAATCTCAAATTTTTCAAATGTATGAAAAGATTTTCTTGAACCCTCCCCCATCACCAGACTATCACCTTTAGGGCATTACATTTTATTTATCAAAGCTAACGGAATTAGATTTTTTTGTTCTTTTCAATTGATTATTATGACATTTGTCCGAAGCTTAGAGGCAAATGTCTTGACTACGCTAGGCTGCGTTTCAAAAGATTTGGTCCAGTGGAGGCTGAGAAAATCATGATAAATATTTCCATTTGTACTGCTCCTTGTGGGTTGATTCACGTCTCGTTTAAATTCATTCTTACAATCACCCTTTGACTATAAATATGTCAAACCTCATTCTTATAAGGCTGAACGCACACCAATTGAGCAAAAACGTTTTTTCAATGCTTTTCTATGAGTCAACGCACCCCGAAGAGACAAAACACAATTGGACATGATTCGACATGATTGAACAAAATGTTTTGCCATTGAGCGTTTTACTGTAAAAGGACCACCCTAACCCTGCTTGTATATTATAGGCCTTAAATGTCTGTTTATGCCCATACACGTACATGATAGTTAAAGATTTATTTTAATTATCTTTGCTTTTTTTGTTTCCCCTTTTTTTCAGGATGGTGCTGGTTGGAGTTGGCACTCTCAGCTCGCTCAGCCTGTCTTTAGACATGTCAGATCTGCCTGCCTGCCAGCGAAGCTACGCTCCGGGCCAAATCCTCTTCAATTTCTACATCTTGGTAAGTACATTTATAAATGCCTCGAGCAGAAAATATTCTTGATTTCTGATACGGGTAGATTCACTATTTAAATATTTGATCATGGGCGTAGCCAGGGGGAGGCAGGGGGGCATTGCCCCCCCCTGGCTGTTCCTAAAAATTAAAAAAAAATATATATATATATATTTTTCCCATTGGAAATTTTTTTTTAACACTCCAATTCACTACATTAATTTAATTTTTTTTATTTTATTTAAATAAATAATTAATACTCTATGTAGATATTAATTGCAATTTCGTCCTAACGAGGAGTTGCCCCCCCCCTAACAAGAAGTCTGGCTACGCCCATGTATTTGATATAAGTGATATAACGATTAAAAATGAATACAAAGAGAGAAATGCATCTCTTTCTCTCAATCGGCAACGTTTCGGTGACAAACCATCACACTTGTTCACAACATTGAAAGGTTTCGGATATCGAGATGCCTACTCAGGCATATAATATTCAATAGAGAGAGAATTTTGTAATTTGCTAGAAAATATTAAATTTTTCAATATTTTAATATCAAATTAACTTTTAGTGGCCCTCGGGGCTTGGAGTTGAGGTTAGCGTGCCTACCGCCTATACCAAAAGTCGCCGGTTCGGACCCCAGGCAGTCCGATGATTTTATTTAAGCCATTTGGATACCAAATGGCTTAAATAAGAATGCCTGGATCCCTAATATATATATTAATCTCTACAACGGATATCGTAAAAGTCTTAAATGGCCTAAGTTGCCGAAAAGACTGTGTGTATGTGTGTGTAGAATGTGAGTGTGAATGAGAAAAAAAGTGAGTGTTTTTTTATAAAAAAAAAAAACTTTTAGTGTATATTTAGTTGAAAAGCTTTCTGTATTCCATGGGAAACTCAATTTATTCATTAAAGTAAATGTGAATTTTGTGTAACTCAAAAAATTTATTCATCTACATTTGAGATCTTTTAGACCAGCGTTTTCCAAACTGTGTGGCGCGCCTCCCTAGAGAGGCGCGGACAAGTCTAAGGGGAGGCGCGAATATTGGCCACCAAGATCAATTTTCCAAATGATTGCTATTTTTTTAATAAAATAATAAAATAATTTAAAAGATTCTGGGACGGAGTTTTTAATTAAAATCATAAATATGAATAAATAAAAAAAATAATTTTATATAAATTTATATTTTTTACTATTAAAAATTTATGTTTTTGTATTATTTTATTAAATGTGTGGGGGGGAGGGGGGGCGTCATACGATTAAATATTTTTAAGGGAGGCGTTGTAACATAAAGTTTGGAAACCACTGACCTAAAGTAAGACTCATTCTACAAAATTATATACTATGTGTAAAACCCAAAGGCGGATCCAGGGAAGTTTTTCAGGTTTTTATTTTTTTTCTGACTAGACGCGAAGCTCGCCGAAGGCGATAGCATTATTAATTATTTTATTTATTAGGATTGGATAAGGGGTTGAAAAATTGAAAAGAATGTTTTTTAAATTTATTTTAGCTAAATCGAAGCCAAATAAATAGAAAACATTCAAAAAATAGCGTTGATTATTATTTTATAATATTAAGGGATGAGATGAAGGGTTGATTATTTAAGAAAGGCCTTGGAATATTCCAAATCACTTGTTGACATTCTTTTCCATCTCTAAATATAGTTAGATTAGAGCAAAAGGTATTTTTTTACTTTTAATAAAAAGGGAATTGCTATGTCCATCTATTTTATTCCTATAGAGAAGAGATAAGAGACAAGTTTCTCTCGTTCAGTCGAGTCGAGAGCGTTGCCGTGCTGCAGGCGCTTGCTCTCTTATTTAGTTGTGTTTAAAGTGAATCAAAGTGATAATTAATATAGTGTAACCCACCCTGACCTCACCGTCAACCAGCACACCCTCTTGAGTGTCTTATTAAAGGTAATTATTATGCATTTTATCGTTGAAAAAAAAATGATAGAAACAAATAATTTGACTGCTAAAAACGATTCTTTTGAATATGAAATTAAATATTTTGTATTTCACTAAGGGTAGAGGGAGAATATAAGCTATTGAAAGGGGGAGGGGAGTGTAGGTGTCATTGAAAAAAATTAATTCATTTTTTATTTATTTATTTATTTTTTTTAAACACCTTTTTTTCTCATTCACACTCATACACACATTCTTTTCGGCAACTCAGGCCATATAAGACTTTATACGATAACCGTTATTAATTAATAATATATATTGTATATTGGGGGTCCAGGCATTTCTATTTAAGCCATTTGGTATCCATTTCGGACTGCCAGGGATCCCCGAGCCCTCGACGTTCGGAATAGAAGGTAGGCACGCTACCAACTACACCAAGCCCGAGGGCATTTTAAAATCAAATTTCTTTAATATACTTTTACTCAGGGGTGGATTAAGGGTTGAAAATTAAAATAAAATAATTTCAAAATAAAATAAAAATTAAAATAATTATTTATAAATGTATTCAAATTTTTTGAGAGTAATTTCGTGGTGAAGGCTCGGATTTCCTTAAAGGGGGAGGGGGAAGGTATGAAGGCATTAACCAGGGGGGGGGGTTAATGCCCCATCCCCTATAATGCACAAAGAAATTAATGTTTTTTTAATAGTTTTACTAAAAAATAAGTGCATTCCGTTTGAGTTAAAATTTATATTCAATATTTAGCAAATAGCATAGGGGGTTAGAAACATTTTAATGTCATTCTAAAATTTCTTATTACTGGGGCGGAATTAATTTTTGAGAATTTCTAAACTCTCATAAACAGATAATAATAACACTGGGTAGCTTAGGAACCCGTCGAATCCCTTGCAGAAGTTTGTAGGGATTTTTTCATTAGGTAGAAAAGTAAGCTATGATTAGTCCACTTAGAATTTTATTGGGGTGAGTTAGCGCATCTTTTTGTATATAGAATTAATCCCAATTCGTATTTGAATTTTTTACTTTCTCTTACCTATATGTATAAGTTAATATACATACTGTATATATAGAGATAAAGTATTGTATTCATGTCAAAAATTCGATGTCGAGACTTTGATGGATATACACGTTTTGAAGTCCCCTCCAAAAAAAATGGTTTTCGCGACATGGTCTGTCTGTGTGCCTGTGTGTCTGCGAAAAGAGCTACGAGGTTGAAATTTTATATTTAAGTTAGGCACCCCCATGGGACGTGACACGAAGCTTTAAAACAAATTGGCCAAAACTAATAATACTAGTACTTTACTCATGTACTTTTTTAGTTTTTTACAATTTTCTCTAAATTCGCTCCAAAGATTTTTTTTAAAATTTAAAAATCAATTATTTTTTAGATTCTCTATAAAATATGTATTCTCATTTTGTCATTGAAATCTTCTGAAGACCTTGTACTCCATAGGAAAGATAGGAGAAATGGTTGCCATGGTAACAAAATATAAATATTTTCCCATACTTATAAATTTTACATCTTGAAATTCGAATGTACCGTAAATATAATATATCGAAACACGTAGTGGCGTATCTCAATTTCTATCATTTTTCAGGAGAGCTGTTTATAGTTCGTGTTGTTATATTAAATGTGTAGATACGCAAAACCAAAAAACCTAAATAATACGAAAAAACGTGGAAATACAGATTCGTCACTTTGTAAGTAATGTAAAGAACGCCAGGACACGGCCATACCCGTTGTATCTCAATTTTTAATTTTTTTGAGATACGTCACTACGTGTTGCAAGCGACGATATGTCGACACGAAAAATCTGGTGTGGCAAGCACAGAACACAACTTTCGATAACCAGAGATAAGAGAAAGTTGTGTGCTGTGCGACCAGTCACACCAGATGTTTTTCTCTTAAAAAAAATATATACCTTTTTAAATATTATCTGATACATAAAAAAAAATTATAATAAATGATTCAAAGCTTAAGATTAAATTGTGAAGTAAATATAAACTAAAGGAAAGAAAATGAATGTTTTCAACTTTAATGAATGGAGAGGGAGGGAGAATGAGTAAGAAATTGAACACACGCAGAGGGGGGGGGAGAGAAGGGGAAAATAATCTTTTAGAATTTTACCTTCTGAATCAGGGAAAGAGGACATTTTGAGGGAATTAATGAGATAGTGGTGATAATGAAAAAAAAAACATCTGATGTATGCACCACATGACATTTAGAAAACAATTCTTTCAAACAGAAATCGTTCATAAAAACGAACATTAAAAAAAATCTGGTGTGACTGGTCGAACAGCACACAACTTTCTCTTACCTTCGGTAATCATGTAAAATTTATAAACGGGAAAATATTGATATTTTGTTACCTTGGCATTTGTGAAGTACTTCACAAGATTTCAATGGCAAAATGATAATATATATTTTAAAGAGCATGTGAAAATAATTGATTTTTGAATTTTAATCAAAATCGTTGGAACGAATTTTGAGAAAATCGAAAAAAAGTGAAAAAGTGCATCAGTAAAATGCTAGTAGTTTTTGGCCGATTTTGTTCAAAAGCCTCGTGTCAAGTGACAGGTGACTGACTACCTTACTTAAATACAGTAGCGTATCCAGGTGGGGGCGCGAGCCCCCCCCCCCCGCCCCTGGCGCATCAAGCTTTTGGCGCCCCTCGAGCATCCGGCTTTTTGGCTTTTTCCCAAAATCTCCGGCTATTTTCTTTGAAATCTCATAATAAAATCATTTTATATCACAAATCAGGAGAAAAATTACAAAAAAAGGTCGAACGATAAACGGCGCACAGTGGGCTGAAATCGAAAAAAAGCGGCCATAATTATCTTTTTTTGGGCGGATTTTTACAAAATTAAAACTATACATACATAATCATATGTTCTTCTATACCCTTCAATATTTTCATATTTTACCAAAAGGGGTTGAAATTACCCCTTGACAAAGTTGAAAAAAAAAATTATGATGTGTGAAATATAAAGAAAAACATATGTCAAAAAATAAAAAAAATATGCGTTTTACAAAAATGACATTTATTTTTACAAAAAACATACATGGGGTGAACTACCCCTTACTGAAGGGAGCAAAAAAAAAAATTTTTTTTGATAATTACAAGCAATACGTCTTTATATACATTTTAAAGGTCACTCGTTACGAAAATGTCATTTATTTTTACAAAATATATAGATGCGGTGAACTACCCCTTACTCAAAGGGTCAAAATTTTTTTTTATATAAACTTATATAAGCAATACGTCTTTATATACATTTTAATGGATTGCTGATTACAAAGATGACTATTTTCTCTTCCCTCAACATTGGGGGGGGGGGGGGGGGGTGAGGGGAGGGGGCTTGAGCCCCTTGGGCCCCTTGGAGTCGGCTTCTATGTCTCTGTCATTATACTTAAATAAAAGTTATTTGCCAAAAAATAAATTACTATATTCTAGCCACTAAGTTCTGTTTTATGTTCCTGTTTACCACTGTCTCTCGCTGATTGGCCAGAGACAGAGGACGTGGAGTCAGTGAGGGAAATTTAAAACTTTAAAATTTTGCGCCGAAGGCGAGCAATTGCAAAATTTCCAAACAGTGAGTAAGAATAAATGTGATGCATTTGCTCGCTGAAGGCATGTAAGGGGGTCCAGGGGGCTTTATCACTTGTATACAAAAATAATATAGTTATTTCAATAATATTAATAAGTATATGAACAAGAAAATATGAAATTTTCAAATATTGAATATTCCCTTTTAATAGATTATTTTTTCAAAAGATTACAAAATTTGCGGCCCCCCTTCAAATTTTATGGTCATTCTAATAATAGCCTGATTTTATTTTGTCCGTCAGCCCTTTGTCACGTTTCAATATTATCTGTAAAGCAGAGAGAAGTTCATATGGTTTGACGGAAATCACTTGTTTTTCTCCCGATTTAATTATAAAAAAATTAATAAAAATTTTTCGGGCAAAATCGGGCAAAAAGTTTCGATGCAATTATGTTCTACATTTATTCTAGTTTCAGAATCTATTGAGTTTGTTAGAAGGCAAGAGGATGCCCATATACTTTTTTGAAATTGAAAAAAATTTATATTGCTTTTTTTTTACTTACAAAAAAAATTTATTTAAAAATAAATAACTGAAATACAAGAAAAACAAAAATATATTCAGAAAGAAGATTAATTTATCTATGATTCAAAAAAAAATTCATTTAAATTGGATCAATATTAATACATGAAAAAAAATCTGGTGTGACTGGCGCACAGCACACAACTTTCTCTTACCTTCGGTAATCGAAAGTTGTGTACTGTGCTTGTCACACCAGATTTTTTGTGTCGACATGTATTTAGTTTCCGACAGTAGGGTACAATTGAATTCAAGATGTAAAATTTATAAGTATGGGAAAATATTTATATTTTGATACCATGGCAACCATTTCTCCTATCTTTTCTATGGAGTACAAGAGTAAAGTGGTCTTCAGAAGATTTCAATCACAAAATGAGAATATACAATTTATAGAGAATCTAAAACATAATTGATTTTTGAATTTTAAAAAAAATCGTTGGAGCAAATTTTGAGAAAATCGAAAAAAAAACTGAAAAAGTGAATCAGTAAAGTGCTAGTACTTTTTGGTCGATTTTGTTCAAAAGCTTCGTGTCACGTCCCAAGGAGGTGCCTAACTTAAATATAAAATTTCAACTTCCTAGCTCTTTTCGTTCTTGAGATATTTTGTTCACAGACACACACACACACAGACAGACAGACCATGTCGCGAAAACCACTTTTTTGGATTCAGGGGACCTCAAAACGTGAAGATCCATCAAAATCTCGACATCGAATTTTTGACATGAATCCAATACTTTCTCTCTATATATATATATTACATATATACATAGGTAAGAGAAAGTAAAATTCCTGAATATCGACTTAAAACGCAAAGAAAAGTTAGTAAGTTTTCTTGCCCACTTTGGCGCTCTATAACTCGGGTTTGGGTTGGATAAAAAAAAATGAATTATTGTCCTGAGGTCCACATATAGTCTATTATTAGTGTGCAAAACGTTGTTTTTATATTTTGAAGTTCATTTTTTCGAATTATGGCCGCTTTTTTCCTATTTCAGCCCACTGTGCGGCGCCCTCTCCGCCCTCAAAGGATAGTTACGCCGCTGCTTAAATATAAAATTTCAATCTCCTAGCTCTTTTCGTTCTTGAGATATTTTGTTCACAGACCATGTTGCGAAACCCACTTTTTTAGGCTCAGGGGACCTCCAAACGTGTATATCCATCAAAATCTTGACATCGAATTTTTGAAATGAATCCACTACTTTCTCTCTCTATATATGCATATATATAGGTAAAATTAACTATTAAAATAGAATTAAATCGGGTGCCTAACTCCTATACCGAACGTCGCGGGTTCGGACCCAGGCAGTCCGATGATCTTATTTTAAGCCATTTGGATTCCAGATGGCTTAAATAGAAATGCCTGAACCTCCAATAGATATTTTTAATATAACGGTTATCGTCAAAAGTCTTATATGGCCTGAGTTGCCGAGAAGACTATGTGAATGTGTGTATGAATGTGAATAAGAAAAAAGTGTGAATGTTTAAAAAAAAAAAAAAAATAAAATCGATTTTTCATTTAAATTCTCATTAAAAATGATTTTCTATTCATTTATATATTCCTTATTATTTGTATAGATTTTTAATTAAAAGGAGTTGGATGTTTGCCAATTTTCAATTTATATGGGCTCTATGGGCCTAAGGTCCTAGGCCAAACACTTGTCCACCAATGATAAAAGGCTCCCTTTCTTCAGGGATCAGCTGGAGACCGAGTCTCTGTACATTCCCTATAGGAAAAGTTCCCTTTATATTCCAATGGCAAGGTCAAAGAGAGTTCAGTCGAGTGGGGGCAGTGATAAGGGAAGCACCTTCTGTGTTAATCGTGTCATAGCTCATTTGGAACATGGCGTCGCGTGGGCCGGACGCGTCTCACCTGGGCTCCGTAAAAAATTCGCCTTTCTTCTAAACTTTAAGGCCATTTAAGGTAAATTTCTACTCTCCACGTACATTAATACTCGGTTTATCATTTTAAATATTAGAAATATAAATGGCTTCACAAAAAATTATTATTTGTATATAAACGTAGTTGTGATTTTATAAAAATGTATTCATAGGAGCCAATGCGGGAATATAACAAAATATTTCTATATATGGAGGTGGAACGAAGTTTGTTTCTAGACGATAAATGCATTTATTTTTTTTTTTTATTTATAGACAAATAATAAAAGTAGAGTATTTGATTTCTCTCTCTCTCTCTCACTCTCTCTCTCTCTGGTTGATTCAATTGCAAGGGTCAGTATGCGAGTCAGGACAAGTTTGTTGGATGGGTTAACTAATACAATAGGTACGTAGCATATGGATTATAAACCTGAGTATAGGCAAGCATAGGAATATTCTTGCAGTTTATATCTAAATCTTTTTTCATTCAATTGGATGACTTGTTTTTCGTATTTTTTTTACTTTCTCTTACCTATGTATATATGTAATATATATATAGAGAGAAAGTATTGGATTCATGTCAAAAATTCGATGTCGAGATTTTGATGGATCTTCACGTTTTGAGGTCCCCTGAATCCAAAAAAGTGGTTTTCGCGACATGGTCTGTCTGTGGGGTGTGTGTGTGTGTGTGTGTTCAATTTTAAGGATGAAGGAATTGAGCTACGAGGTTGAAATTTTATATTTAAGTTAAACACCCCCCGGGACCGGAAAAATAAGCTTTTAGTCAAAATCGGCCAAAGAGTACTAGTACTTTACTGATGTACTTTTTCAGTTTTTTTCGATTTTCTCAAAATTTGCTCCAACGATTTTTTTTTTAATTCAAAAATCAATTATTTTTTAGATGCTCTTTAAAATGTATATTCTCGTTTTGCGATTGAAATCTTCTGAAGACCACTTTACTCTTGTGTTTCATAGGAAAGATAGGAAAAATGGTTGCCATGGTAACAAAATATAAATATTTTCCCATACTTATAAATTTTACATCTGAATTCAAATGTACCGTACTGTCGGGAACTAAATATATTTCGACACGAAAAATCTGGTGTGACAAGCACAGTACACAACTTTCGATTACCGAAGGTAAGAGAAAGTTGTGTGCTGTGCGCCAGTCACACCAGATTTTTTTCATTTAAACTTAACTAGCTGCGTCGCCCGTCTTCGGTGGGCAAATTGCGACCTCATGGATACCCTTAATTCGATATTTACTTTTTTAATAGAGAGAGGATAGATACACAATTAATTCATTTATATGCAGTGGTGGATGACATCCAATCCAAGGGATTGCAACTCAAACCAAAATTAAATTATTTTTTTTTTTTTATACGTTCTAAATAAAATTCAAAATATACCAAATTAGTAAAAACCGACTAGCTGCGTTGCCCGCTTTCCGTGAGCTTCTCTCATTGATACTTAGTTTTTTCAAATAAGATACCTAACAAGGGCTCGCGTGTGGCGGCCTCTTTCTTAATGAGTGCCTCAACATTCACTTTACTTTTTACTTTCTTATATAAATATTCAAAGCTAATATGATTTAGAAAAATTTAATTGCTCAGGACATGAGGCGAACTTCTGATCCATAGAACAAGAGGCGAGACCTCTATTTATGTGTTACGCCCCCTCCCAATAATTTTTTTGCGTACTTAACACTTTATCGAATTAAATAATAATTACCCCTTGATTTAATAGTAAATAGAGAGCGGATTTTTAGTCCCTTAAATATAAAACAAATATGTTATATTAATAACTAATCTCTTGTTATAAGCCCAAACGATTAAGTCCATCGAATGGATAGATGCGGATCGAGCTTGATGATATTTTATAATTAAGAAGTGAGCTGGTAGCCCAGAGATTTTCGCTCTCCATTTCAGTAAGGCCATGGGAATACGAGTTACTAGAAATAAGACTCATTACTGTTAATTTATAATATATTTTTACTTTCTCTTACCTCTATATATGTTAATATATATAGAGAGAAAATATTGGATTTATTTCAAAAATTCGATGTCGAGATTTTGATGGAAATACACGTTTTGAGGCCCCCTTAATCCCAAAGAGTGGATTTCACTACATGGTCTGTCTCTGTGTGTGTGTGTGTGTGAGCATGAAGGAATTGAGTTACGAGGTTGAAATTTTATATTTAAGTTAGAACTCGGCGGGAAAATAAAATTTTAAACAAAATTGGCCAAAAACTACTAGTACTTTACTGATGTACATTTTCTTTCCAAATTCTTTTGATATAGGCCTATTTTGAGAGATTTTAAAAGATGTTATTTTTTTCAGATTCGTGTTTCTCCGGTGCAATTGAAATTTTTTAACTGAATTCAAGGACTGCAAGGAGCGTCGAATGGCCTACACTGCCCCGAAGAGTAAGTACAATAATTCATAGTCTAGTAACATGTACAGCCCCAAAGATAAGGGTAGTCCGCCCGCCTAGAGGTCCTGGTTCGACTCCAAAGGGGCGCGATTTTTGTCCAATCAAACACAAACTCATCTTGCATATTTACTATTGTGAAACGATATTTTGACAGTCTTTAAGGGTTGTTTGAAAAAATTTCATCTTTTTCAAGCAAAGCTCTATCTAGTTAATATTTTTTTTTACTTTCTCTTATTTATATTAGTACTCTTTGTGTAATAGGCCTACTTTCTTTCTGGTAGCTACAACTAAAAATATATATTATTCCTTCTCCAATTAATTAAGATATTTATTTTTTTATTTTGCTCATTGAGATTATGAATTTAAGGGATGTCATTAAAAAAAACCATACACACATCTACATACTACAAATCCAAATGCCTTCACACATACGCGTTAGGGGGGAGGGGTCTGGACAAAACGTTACTAATTGTGACATGGGGGACCCCGGGGTTTCTCTAAGTGTGACATCACAATTCAAAGTTGAATTTATAAAATCTTTAGATTATAGGCCTATAAGAAATTTTATTTGGGGGGGGGGGTAGTTCTATGTCGTGACATATTTGTAGGGGGTTTGTTTGTATGCGACTAACTGTGACATGGGGGGGGGGACTAGAAAGTCGTCAAAAAAGGCGTTACGTAATATATGTTCGACCCCTTATTAAAATTTTTCGAAATTTCAAAAAATAATATTTTTTAATTTCATATAAATTACTTTAAATGATAATTACCAAATTTCTTTTGATATCTTTTGAGAAGTGAGTGAGATTCTAAAAGATGTTCTCTTTTGCAGATTTGTGTGTGTGTGTTTGTGTGAGTGCGTCGCCAGTGCAAGTGGACTTTGAAGCTGAGAAGCTGAGTGCAACGACTGCAGGAGCTTCGAGTGATCTTCAATGCCCCGAGAGGTAAATATTTCATACTCTAGTGCTCACATATACCCTCCTACCCACACACATGCACACATACATAAATTTAAATCATAAATCTAATAATATCATATAAATTAATTATCTGTTTCTAATGAATTTTTTTCTTTTTTTTTACAGAACTCCGAGACGGTATCAAAGGTAATAATTGCATGGTGCAAGAATATTAAAGGGGGTAGATTAGATTAGCTTTTATTAGGATGTTGCTTTATTTCAGCTGACCCCAAATAGAATTAGCTCTTTTTTAAAATCAATCAACAATAAATTTTTTTTTAAAGATAATTTTCAGAAATAATCGTTTTAATGAATAAATTAAAAATAAAATAATTTTCACTTTGCATTTAAAAATTTTCATTTCTTATTTCTTAATTAAATTTTAATTTCATTAAAAAAAGTTTTCAAAAATTTGATATAAATTTTTATAAAAATTTGTTGCTAAAAATTTATCTTAATTTTTTTTTTTTACATTTTATTAAAAATTAGATTAGACTTCCTCCCCAGCTGCGTCGGGAGAGAGGATGCCTCTCTCTCCTGCACCGAGGGACATCATCAACTTGGTACCTAGAACTTAAGGTGTGATTTATATTGGAATACAAATTTAAATGTATTTACTTTTCGATCTATAAATTGAAAATTCATTTTCACACCTTAAATTGTAGTTTAATAGTTTAAATATAGAGGGGAGGAGGGATGCACCATGCCAACGAGAGGGATTTTATATATAAACCTGTAGCTACTCATCATGAAGCTAACAGTGGAGAAATCAACGGGAATATTCTTCAATTTATGCCTCTGTTGGAGATTCGTCGTTGTTATTAGTATAAGGTGCCTTCTCTTGTCTTTAGCTCGTTCGTTTTGTTAGGGGCCCTTGGTTGTATTTGTATTTAGGGTCCGACAGAGGGGTAAAATGAACTATATTTTCGTTGCCTTGTTCCATGAACGATTCATAAGTAGAGCGGTCGATCTGATTGAAAGATTGAGGCCCAGGTTCTCAAGTGTTCTTGTGCTTGCGAAAAGACGCAAAGGGAGTCTGATATGTTTTTGAGGTTGGGCTTGAGGTGGCTCTGTGGGTAAACGAGAGTCAGGGAGGGATGTCGTTTTTCCAGGGCTAGCCTGGATGTAAATAACGCATCCCCTCAAGGCCAGGGACAGGCCCGAGGGCCCCGCCGATCTGATGGTGGGGACCGGGTATATACAATTACAATTCGTTCGTATTTCTAATTAGGCTAGGTAGGATCTCTTTAAGCCCCCTGGTCTCTCGTTTACTCGTAATCCAAAAAATCACGTTCATTCTCACTGATATGATTTCTTTAGGCACCCGACTTCGGGTTTTTCGAATTATAAATCACAATTCTTTTTTGAAATTTCGCATACTCTTTTTAATGCAAATAATAAAAAGAATTGTTCGTGAATTACATTATTTTTGCTTGAATTATTTCCAAATTTTGTTTTTGTTTTATTTTAAAGAAAAAGAAGTCCTCAAGATTAAATATTACGCCTAATTTTAGTAAGTAATTTTCATATACAATAGTTATTAAATGAGCAAAACTAATTCAAATTTTATATTTTTCAGATTACGTTCTTGTTTTCACTTTGGTTAAATAAAAACATAAACTTATTTAATAATATAAATGAAGGAAACATTTTGACTTAAGAGTGTATCATTATCATCTATATCTACTCATAGAATTTTGTTGTTTTGGAGCTTTTGATATACACAGTAAGTAAATAAAAAAAAAATTAACACATCTTCTGGAATTTACCCTTTGGGAGTTAGCTTACGCCACTGTTTTTTTTTTTTTTTTGAACTTGTGGTGGGTGTTCAAATTTGAATTTTTTCTGCATTTTTATATTAAATTTCTTAAAATCGCGAACTCATTATTATAATGCATTTTTTTTTGTAATATAAATTATAAATACGTGTAGTGAAGTGCAAATAAAAAAGAGAAGTCTTCAAGATTAATTTTTAATGCAAAAGTAAGTAAATTTTCTATAAATAATAAAATCAAAATATGAAAACTAATTTTTTTTTTTTTAGGTAAATTAATGTTGGAGAGGATTGGTGGGCTATGAGGGGAGGAGGAGGCCCAAAAAACGATCACGCTTTTTCGGATTATAAGTAAATTTCTCATACAATAGTTATTGATATTAAAATAAAATGAGCTAAACTAATTCTAATTTTATATTTTCAGATAACTTGTATTTCCTTGGCGTTCTTGTTTTCATTTTGGTTTAATAAAAATAAAAATTTATTTAAAAAATCTGTATATATTTCATATATAGGGGAAGAGAAAGTAATAACTGTCCCGATTAATAGCCGGTCTATACGGAATCCTTTATGAATTGAAAAAGATCCTCTAGCTTCCATCTAAAAAAAGAAAATATTTTTTTTTTTAGTTCATCCATCATTCCAATCGATACTAATAATTAATTTCCTGATTTGGAAATTTCGTCTCATATCCTTTTGGAAAAATGAGAAAAAATAAACTTAGGAAATGATTTTGATTCATAAACGGAAATATTAATCAATAAAAAAAGTAGAAATTTTATTTTATATACTAATATCGTAGAGCGATCCTAGCAAACGCTCCCCCCCCCCCCAAAAAAAAAAAAGTATTTGTAAAAGAAAGAATATTTTAAATAGCTACATTTTTCAATTTCATTTTTATATAGGCTTACTTACTGTATAGAAGTTAGATGTATCATCATCATCCGTTCAAATTAAACTTCGATAATGGAATGCAGGCGTCGGCAACCTTTTTCGGACGGTAGGCCATTTTCAAAATAAAATTTTTTATGCGGGCCGCACATTCAAATGTAACAACAAAACAAAATAAAATTTTTTTTTCAAAATTTCCAGAGCTTGAAAGAGAGAATGGCTTTTGCTTTTATTTTTCTCGTTGTTTGAAACTTTTGATGCCTTATTTTTATTGATTTTGGAGAGGCCTAATAGTCTAAAAAAAAAAATCAGACTAACAAGTAAGTTCACCTTTGGCTGGCCGCGCAAAATGTTGCAAAGGGCCGCAGTTTGCCGACCCCTGATGTAATGGATGATGTCGTTTATTTTCTCTTTATTCTCTATCCTCAGGATGTTTTACCAAGGACGTGTCCTCTTGGAGTTGTATCTTTTATTCTGAGCTTCAGAAAATCATCTTAATTATTATACTTTAGTTTCAAAACAGTTGGTTCAGGGGATGCTGAGAAAATGATGGTTTTTTATAAATATTTACCAGATTCACTCCCCATTTTAAATGCCATCTTACAATCACCTAGGGCTATGAATTTGCTTCATTTCATCCTTAGTATTTCATTTGATTCACCTTTGCTATAATTTCCATAATTTGTTCTTTTCTTTTATTTATTTTTATATTGTGATCCCCATTTATAAAATCACTAACAAATTAGATTAAGAGTAGATTGCCATTTAATTTAAAAACTTTTTCTTTTAGTGTCCTGGTGTAGTGTGATAATCTCTCCTACACTTTCATGGTAATTAATAAACATTTTCCAAAGTTATAAACATGCGAGGGGGAAACAAATGGCCGGCTTGGAATTATTTAGAGACAAGTTTCTCTGTCACTTGCATTAACAGGTGAATATTAAACTAAGTAATTGTCGGAATAAACCTCTGGCCAATGGAGGGCGTAGTAGGGTCTAAATGGCCTCACATGCCACTTTATTTAAAGAAACTAAAGACCGAGTTCTTCGATATCGAATTTCTGCGTCCGATCCGATGTCTCTAATTTCTTCCGGACTTTCTTGTTGTCAGATTAGGAATATTAATATTTTTATTCAAATGTGCATTTAAAATAGAATTTGCTAACAGCGTTGTCCAAAAATTCCCTTCCCTAATTTATCTCCATCCAGTCTAACCCTAATTATACATACCATGATTATGGATGGATGCCAGGATGATTGATGTAGAGAATAAAGTCACTTAAATGATATTTTATCTGCATAACTTCTTCTTTCCTTGCCTATTATAATTTCGGCAATGCGAATCGCACTCTTCTTCTTTATGTGCAATTTTACTTTTTGATTGAATAACAAAAATAAAAAAAAATTCGAAATAATATGTCTTGAAAGGATAAACAATAAAATTTACAAAATGGCGATATATAGATCCTATTCTATATCTCTTCGAAAACGTATTTAAATTGTTTAATTTAATAATTTAGACAGGGACATTTGCTACGCCACTCATTTCGTCAAAATAACGTTCTTAGGTTATGTAAAATTCTATTTAAACAATAAAAAAAAAATCCACATTTAATTTGATTGTGAATATTTTAGAAAATAAAATTCCTTGTCAAATAGTCGGCTATAATTAAAATTAGCCGCTTGAATAATTAAATTTGAAAAGGAAAAAGAGATGTCCTTTGTCTGAGCTCGCCCTGTTCTCATTTGACGCAACAACTAATTTCGTTTTGTTATTCAATTAAAGCTAATTGCTTGCTGAAGCCTTAAAATCTTAACGGAGGGAGCGCAAAAGGTGACATTTTTTTAAAAGCAATATTTCATCTATAAGTTACCTTAAATTTATTTTTAGTAAGTAAACTCGGCAATCCAATTTAATTTTCTAAAAGGCTGATGGCCCCCAGAGAGAGGGAGAGATGGGCAATCACCTTCTTTCTTTTCTCATTTAATGCTTGGCACGCAGACTTTATGAATAATTTTATTTTAAATAAAATTAAAAATTTTTCTATTAAATGTTTTCTCTATTCATATGATTGCTTAGTCGGTAAAAGTTTCCCTTCTCCATTCAATCAGCTGGCATTAGATTAGAGGAACGCCATCAAAGTTTTTTTATCCTCAATTTGATAGAGATATTCAAATTTGTTCAATTCCTTTGCAACGATTGAAACGACAGGAGTCGTACGACTGCTTGTGTATACGAGGTGTGTTCAAAAAGAAACCGAACTTTTATTGCTTATTGTTCAACATTTTAAGCACTGCCCCTTCAAAATAGTCCCCTCTACTGGTAATACACCATTCCCATCGTTTCTCCCATTTTTGGAACGCCTCCTGGAACACATTTTGTGAAACGGCCAGCAGGCTTCTCGTCACATTGTCCTGTATCTCCTCTATGATTTGGAAACGAGGGCTTTTCAATTTGGGAAACAGGAAAAAGGATGCTGTGCGCAGAAAAAGGCTTGAATTGTGATGCGTCACTCCTTGTCTGCAGCTATGTAGCAAATCACACATTCCCCATATTCTCCGGAACTAGTTCCAGCAGACTTTTTCCAGTTTCCCAAACTGAAAAACGACGTCCATAGAAGAGATACAAGATAATACGACGAGAAGCCTGCGCGCCGTTGTTCCAGGAGGCGTTCCAAAAATGGAAGAATGGGAGGGTGTAGAAGGATGAATGATTAAAGCTTTATCTGGCATGTTCTGATATAGCGAATTACTGCTTTGATGAAGTTTTCCAGAGTAATTGTGGCGTGGAACACTAGGTTATAAGTTTCAGAGATTCATTAAAAACAAATCGACACTCATGTGTGTGTTATCATCAGAACACTAAACTTTAATTGTTAAAATCCTTCTGATAATGACACATGAGTGTCGAAATGTTAATATATTTTTGAAACTTATAAATTAATAATTTTTACCTGAACCATAGTAAGCCTTAAGGCTTTGTAGATTGCCTTATTGTACAAAAATAAATTTGAATTTAGCTGTTGACGTTTCGAGCGTCAATTGCGTTGATTGCACAAGTAGTCTTGAATTCACACAAATGCCATTTATTAAATAAAAAACAAAATTCTTTGTTTAAAAATCATAAATTAGCATAAGTTACAATAAATATCTCAATAAATGAGTATCTCTCATTCATGGGCGTAACTAGGAAATTTGGCTGGGGGGAGGCATGGGACCAGCCATCCTCCGTGGGCCTGGAAGGTCCCTTATTGACTCAATTTTTCTTGGAGCCAGGACCCCCCCTAGTTACGCCTGTGCTCTCATTACTAATATTTAATTGACTATAGACTGTTCCGAGGAAGAGTATGATAGGCGCTCGAAACGTCGACGTCTACTTTTCTATTTTTCCTTGACTGACTCCATTCGACAGTATAAATATAATTATCAAGTTTTTTTTTAATTTTATTTAAAATAAAATTATCCATAATTTCGGACAAATATTTAATAGAATTTGATAACCTTGTAATTCTAGAAGGAAATTGTTAAATGGAATTTGTGCTTATCATCAAAAAATGAAGGTTTTCATCGACTAAATTCCTCTTCATTTATTCAAATAATAAATAGCCCTTGAAGAGGGCAAACGGGGTGTGATTGCTTTCTTTAGTCTACGCATAGAATATTATTTATATGTATATAATAATATCATAGAAACGCCCAGACATTAAAGTTAAAGATCCTTTAAAAGGAGGATATAATAAACCCATAATGCTCTCTTTTAGCCATTAAAGCCCTTTTAAAAGGCCCTTAGAAAAGGCATCAAATTCGCTCCCAGATGATTCATATACGTATATTTATAAGATAAAAGAATTTATTTATTTATTTTCAATAAAAATTTAAATTATAAATGCACGCTCTATGATTTTTGTATTTTATCGGAACTTTGTGTGTTCTCTCTATTTGATGCATTCATCGTTCCTTCTCAAACTAGGACATCCTTCTCAGCTAGAGGATTTGAGGTGTGTGTACAAAAGCACTTCGGGTAAATAAGCGGAGATCCCGGAAGAAATTTCAAATAATAATATTATTAACATTGGGGAACAATTTTTAACATAATTTTTGTTGAGTTCGATTTTTGAGCTGGTTTACGGTTAAACAGGCGTGCTGATTTCAAAACTGTTGTTGTTTTTCACGTCGTTTTTCCTCTACACTTTATGTGATGCTGTGAAGTTTGTTAAAGCTTTACCAACTGGAGGAGACTGTTTCAAGTATCTCATTTCGGCATTACCTAGCCTGTCATTTGAAAAGATAAAGACCGACGTATTTGATGGTCCAGAAATTCGACAGCTAAAAGATGAACATTTTATTGGAATAATGACAGAACTTTAAAAGAATGCGTAGATGGCATTCAAAAATATTGTCAAAGACTTGCTGGAGGAGGATGGGGGGCAAGAAGGGTCGTTGCCCCCCCCCCCCCCCATAAATCTTCCTGCTTCAAGAAACATTGCAAAAATATGGAGCTTTCCAAGCCCTCTGGATGATAGCTGGTCCCATGCCCCCCCCCCAGCCAAATTAATTAAATTACGCCCATGCACGCCAGTTTATAATCACGAATTTTATTTAGTAATATTAGGAAGTATTTTTTTTTAGGGAGGAATTCAGGATTTCTCAAAAAACAAATGTGATTAAATAATATCATCGATCAGGTCTTTTTTGCTTCTGTACACTTATTTCACAAAGACAGTACCACATTTAGTTTAACACTTGCACTATCTAATCTATATTCATTCACTGCTCGTTGACCATCTTTGCGCTGAGACTCACTCAGATCATGCAAATGGAAAATACACGATCCCCCATCCTATCAGATTTTCCAAAATGTCTGAATCTTGGATGGGTGGCCCCAAGAAACAAGAGCGTTAAACGCACAAAGGCTAATTAAAAATAAAACTTTAAATTTAAAAATATTAATTCCAAATTTCAACTTGAAAAGTTAAGAGATCTAAATCCAGATTCTCGATTGGATCTTCCTATTTTATTAACAACGCTTTTATTTTAAAATTCTATTTTTTGATATTGCTTTCATGCGGAATGTTTTTTTTTTTTATTTTTATTTGAGAACTTTTTTCTTCCATCAAAATCGAATTGGTGGTTATGGAACCGTGATTTTTTCCTCTATTTTTTTTAGGTAACAGTTCTCTTCAATAATTATTTTTTAAGGATTTAACGTCTAATAACTAAATCTCCTAGGAAAAAGATTTAATTCTGGACCTAGATCCTAAGGAAGAATTTGGATTTTATTTAGTGGATTTCAATCCAAATTTTTTTATCCCGTATCGGATCGGAACCTGGTTGATAGAGATTTATCTTGATTATATTTTTCTCTTTTTCAATAATCATCTTCCTATTTCTTATCCACCGATTAGATCTTTAGCTCTTTTGATCCTTTTTAATGATGTCCACTTCTCATTCTGTAGACTTCTACTTGAATTGAAAAAAAAAAGATGTCAGAGTATGTATTCACTTCTCTCTTAATAAAAGTCCTTTGTATCTCCTGAGATAAGTGAGTTTGTTTGTTTGCTTGTTGTTTTATTATTAAAGAAGAGAGTTGGAGCATTCAACAGATGGCAGCCAGGCAACGTACGAGTATCTTGAAATTTTACAAACTTAGATTTTATCTTCCATTTGCGGTCCACTCATCTCTCATCTCAGTTTATAGGCCATCTAGAGTAGTAGTGGGTATCTTCATCTACGGTAAAATAAAGTTAGTCAATAATTCAGTTCAATTTTCCCTCACTAACACCTGAGGCACTTTTAGTCAATTTTGATTAAAAAAAAGATGGTGTGATGGTCGCACAGGACACAACTTTCTCCTATCTTCGGTAATTGAAAGTTGTGTTCTGTGCTTGTCATATATACTATATTTCGTTTCCGCCGATATATTAGAATTCAAGATGTAAAACTTATAAGTATGAGAAAATATTTATATTTTGTTATCATGCCAACCATTTCTCCTATCTTTCCTATGAAGTACAAGAGTAAAGTGGTCTTCCATCTAAAAAATAATTGATTTTTGAATTTTAATCAAAATTGTTGGAGCGAATTTTGAGAATATCGAAAAAAAAAACTGCAAAAGTACATCTGTATTTTTTGGCCGATTTTGTTCAAAAGCTTATTAATTTTTGGCGAGTGGCTAATGATGTGTGTGGCCTAGCGTTGTCATGGTGGAATACAATAACTCATTTACGATTCACCACCGATGTTAAATTTGTCCAATTGGCGACTAATTAATCGTTTAGTTTCTAGGTCGAAATACAAAATTCCTTTCCCACCAAAATGATACCATAATACCTGGTAATCTTCTTTTGGTGCATTTCTGCTTTCGATGTTGTTTTGCGCTGGTTTATTTCCTTAAGACGACTTTCATTAGATGTTATGATAAATTACAACACTATGTAACAGATTTAAAAAAATTTATGTTTCTGGTTTCAAATGATTAATTTCTGGTGTAGAAAATAGACCCCTGAAACATCGTTTTTGTGCTGGCCTTCTGTAACTAGGGTCGCGGGTTCGAATCCTGTCTCATGCGACAATTTATTTCAATTGGAATAAATAGGGACGCGTCTCGGGATCTAAATGACCTCCGTTGCCGAAAAAGATCTTAAATAAATAAATAAAATAAAATAAATAATTTCGGACGATCCGAATCAATTAAGGCTTTGATTTGATCATCTGAAACTTCTTTTGGCCTGATCGTGGTTCATCTTTAGATAAAAAATCAGCGAACGGAATTTATCAAACCAATTCCGACACTGTCGTTCTTATCTTATGTATTGATAACACGGTAATATAATATATATATTTACTGGTATATATACTAGTATATATAATTATATTGATGACACGGTCGAGAGTCCGGTGGCCTGGAGCAAAAGGGAACACCCTGGCTGGAGATCCTGGGCTCGTTAATTAGTCATGAATGAGGTGGCTATTTGCCGTAAGAATTGTTTTTGAAGAAAAAAATTATTGAGAAGTTTGTTAATAATTACACTCGGAGATGATAATCAGGCCAATTTATTGAGAGAAACTCTTCCCGCTACTAATCAAAATTGATTTTATCTTACAAAATAAGAAATTGTTTATTGAATTTACGAGAGTATCGATGGCAACCGGGGAAGGGTTTTCGGAATCACCCACCCGAGATTCCGCCGTGCTTGGCATTGCTTAACTACAATAATCTCGGTGACCCCCGGCGTTGTTTATATTAGTTAGATAATAGAATATTTATTAAATATTCATTTGAACAAACTCATAAAGAGGAAAATTTCATTTTTGTTTGTTTGTTTGTTTAAAACAATGATTATGATGAGATGGCAGAGCGAGAGAGAGAGAGAGAAGTTTGTGAGTGTCAGAGAGAAGAAAACTCATTGGAAATGCATGAAATGCGCCCAAGAAACATCCTATAAGGGGATGGCTTAGAGTTGAGATGAACCTGGGGAATGTAACAACATAATAATCAACATACGTTAAAGGAGACAAAGTGAGAGAGAGAGTGAGAGAGAAATAGAACTGGACCTGAAATAAATACTGTAAGAAAAAAATTGTATTATATTTGTACCAAAAGAATTTGAATTAATATTCAATAAATTGAACCTATTTGTGTTTAAGGAGAAATGAGGTTACATGACGAGCAGTCAAAAATCAAAGCTTCTGGATGCTTTTTAAAATCATTATTAATTGAAATCCAAACAAGGGAATTCCTGGTTTCATGTCCAGAGTCAAAGAGGTACAATATTTAGTGATGTTATTATTATATTTTATTATGTTAAGTGATTTTGTTTACCTTTTTCCGTTTTTTGAAAAATATCCGTAGCCAGAGGGATTCAAACAAAACAAGCCAACGAGAACATTGCTTGTTTACATCCTCCCTTTACATCATCTCTCTCTTTCACCGCTAACTTGAAACTTGACTCACTTTGAATATTAGATAATTAATTTTATTCTCTTTTTTTTATTGTTGAAAATTGTTATATTATATAAATAAATAATCCTAATTAATTAATTAATCTTTTAATTTTTAATAGTTTTAAATGCTTTTTTTTAACTTTTAAGGAAACTGTACATCTCTATTTAGCAAATAGATGATCGGTTCTGTTTTGGATAAAAAAAAAATTCAAAACTTTCAACAATCCTACTAGCCTACTAACTATTCTTTGAACTTATTTCGATTTTTTTAAAATCACAAATGAATTTAGTCTCAATATTTTAATAGCGCATAAATAAAGAAGTAATTTTTTTCAAATTATAATTATTTATAAATATTTTATATATTATTGTAGTAATTTCAACTATAATTGCTCTGTACTAGATTATAAATAAAATATAGATAAAAAAAATAATACGAAAAGTAAACTCCGCTATGCATTTTGTAAAGGTTAAGTCCCCTTCATATTTCTTCTCAATTTTCGTTATTTTTACATATATCTGAATCAAATCAACTTTCCGTGGATTTTTTTATACTAAAAGAGAATGGAAGAAGAAAAAAAGACTTAAAAAGTTTCCATAAAAGGTAAAAAATTACTAACATAAAATTAATATTAGTCATTGAAAGAAAGAGCATTAATATTATAAAATTTCATTATAAATTTCAACAATAGAAAAAAAAGAGAATAAAATTAATTATCTAATATTCAAAGTGAAGTTTCAAGTTGGCGGTGACAGAACTGCTCGATTAGATTGGATGTAAACAAGGAATGTTTTCGTTGGCTTGTTTTGTTTGGATCTCTCTTTAAAATTTTTCCAAATAAGAACAATTCTTCTTTGAGGGTAAATTTCTTCAGGTGCCGCCTTGATTACAAATTATAAATAAATATGCCTTAATTTGAATATCGTTGAAAGTCAATCTAGCCTAAGATGCCGAAGACTTAAAAAAAATATTCCTTGACTCTGAGACATTCTTTTGGTACAAATATTAATAATAATAGAGTCTCAAAATTTCTTCTTTTTTGAATTAAAGAGAAATTTGTAGATTAAACAGACATACTATTTAATAAGTAAAAGATATTTAGCAGTGATATAATAATAAATTGGGCGATGAATTAAATGAGAAATGCAGGCAGCTATTGTTTTTTTTTTCCTTTGACAATTTAACTGACCATGTTTCGGTCCAGGGTTCGGATCATCCTCAGGTGTTTGACACATCAACGTGAATATTGAAGAACTTTGTCTTCTATAACTATTATTGAGAGATCAAAACGACTATCCACCAGCTACCAACCCTGAACCGAAACGTTTGGTGAGCTGAGTGAAAAAAAATTCATAGAAAAAAAAAAAAACAATAGCTGCATCTAATTCATCGCCCAATCCAATAAAAAATTAAGACTGTAAATAGATTCATTTACATTCTTAATTTATGATTAAAAAAATCAAACAAAAAGCAGTCTCAGGAAACATTTCGTCAGGTTTAATTTTTTTTTTTTGTTTTGTTAATTTTTAAAGTTAAAAAACAAAATTCCTGAGCGTGCTTCTCGGTTGATCTAAAAAAAAATTCTAGTTATTATTGGAATCATCAAAATTACAAAAAATTTAAATAAAATAACTAATTTCTGCATTTTTGTTATTTAATAGCTTAAAGTTCCCGCCGCGGGCTCTCACGTAGTAAAATGATAAACTAAGAAAAAAATAAATAAAGAAGCTTTCTAACCGTTATATTCAAAATAATTATATCTCTTAAAATATTCGAGCCGATAACGAGCAATTTTTCATATGCTTTTATACAACTTTTTCGTGCATGCTTCGCTTCTCGGCCACTATAGGGCCTACCTGTAAGACGTGGTAATGTCAAAAAAAAAATTGTCTAAAAGGCGTGGAAGTACCAAAAGGGGTATGGGCCATTTTGGCATTTTCTGTTAGGAATGTATGTATATACCCCTGCTGCATGCCCTGAGAAAGGGAAAATGTGCCTATCGAAATTTGGAAGCTTCTGAGCTGCGTTAAAAGATGTCACTTCTTTTCAAATGAATAAATAAATAAATAAATGTATTACGACACGCTTAGAGGCACCAGTCCTCGGTGGCTAGGTCCAACAAACACAATACAAAAACAGTTTTTTTGCAATTATCTGTTTTTTTTTTTTTTTTAAGTGGAACTTTTATTTGATGGCCTCAAATTTTTTCGCCTTTCTATCAGCATGTCGCGTTACAAGCGTTCAAGGCCGTGACGCTACAAGCCATGACGTCACAAGCCGTGACGACAAAAATAGCGAAAGTTGCAATTTAATATAATATATATATATATATATATATATAGGACCCTGTTATCAATGGTGTGTCAAAGACCAAAAAATTCAAAAATGAGTTAAGCACGGAATATTGTTTCAAATGCTTTAATTAATAGTATTTTTTGTGAAATATGTCCTAAAAAATTTATATTTAATGTTACTTGCACAATTGACAAGAAAAATTATATAGAATCCAATGTAAACAAAAAACTTTATTGTTGATTTTCTCAAAACTCGATGTTTGGTCTTTGACACACAATTGCATAACAGGGTTCATATAACGAATTATAAAAAATAATTGTGAGATTTAATTATTCGATTTTTAAATTGATAAAATATAATTTTAATATTTAAAATGATTCAAATCAACTAAATAAATATCGTTCTCAGTTTTTAACATGCCTCTATTGATTTCCCATTTTTCAATTATTAAGTTAAGATTAAAAACGCGATTTTAATACTCTTGTGCCCGGTTGCAAGAACGTATTTACCGGTTCGCTAAACGCTTTTGTTGGTTTAAACCTTCCGATAAATAATTTTGGGTTGCAAGAACGTATTTAAAGGTGATTGGTTCGTAAAAGCTGTATTTAAACTAAAGGTTGAAATTCGGAGCTTTAAACTATAAAGTATCCACTAACCTGATTAGTTTCATTGAAATAAATAAGAATTTGGTGACTATATTATCACGCGAGAGGGGTAAGATAGAAATACATTAATTTAATTGAGTTTTCTTTAGTTTCTGAAACGTTTTAAGCGATATTATTAATTATTATAGATATTCATTCGATGAAGAGACAAAGTGAGGTTATAGTATATTCCCAGTTTCTTTATAATTTAACATCTGACAGCCAGATCTACCAACGTATTTATTATTTTTATTTTACGATATTTAAATATTTAAACATTTTTTGTTTTGTAACCTAATATTAACAATTAAAATTTAAAGAATACAAATATAATTACTATTTTAATTTCTTTTATAATTTTGGTACTATTATAAATTATACAATTTGACAATGCGCCCTTGCGGTCAACTTGGCCAACTACATAGAGAGCTGTCATTTTCGGTGGCCCAATCGTTTTGCATCTATCTATATATCTTAACAGTAGGGAATAGTTAACCGTTCCTTTAAAGTTGCTTTAGCAACAGCCTATAATTTTAAAGCCCAAAGCGATGTTTACTAACAGACTTTTAAATGTTTACAGAACTGTTTTCTTGCAACCCGGCATATATCGAATAATTTTCTGAAAATTTTTTCAGTTAATCACCTACGATCCGAAAAAAAGTTTCACTTGCATCGTGGTTTCATAAAATTACACGTTTTTTTTTTTTCATTAACAGTTGTTTTTGCATTATTCCTCAATTAGACTCTAATCAGGACCGCCTCTAATATTTGTGTGTCCGGAGCCACTTTCAAAGAATAAACTAAGTATTAATTAAAACAAAAACAAAGTCTTGGAAATGATAAAACAAAAAAAAGAGACTTGCCCCAGTTGTCTGGCCCAAGGGACATTCTCTAATAATATAAAAATTAACCTCTTGGTCAAGTTATGACCTTTTGCTTGAATCACGTCCCGTATAGACAGGCGCGCAATAATATTATTAATAAAAACATTCCAAATTCAATCTAGCCAACTGGAGGACGACATCAAGTAAAAAAAAGTTCTATCATACAGTCAGCCCCAAAATTAAATAGCACGAATGAATTTTAATAGAAACTTTCGTAATCTTAGTTCTTCGAAAATATTTTTTAGGCCTAATATAATCAATCATCTGTTTAACTTTAATGCAATATTTCGATCCTAGATTGGGTCACTTCAAGCTTGTTGTTTAATTAAAAAAAAAAGTTAAATTTTGTTTGTCCCAGGGCTCCGAGGAGCAGACTGAATTAAAGAATAACGTTGAGGGCAAGGGGGGGGGGGGAGGGGGGTCCTAAGAGGTCAAGTCGGTTTGTGCAGCTAGTAAACTTATAATTTTTTTTTTTTACTTTTCCTGATCAATAAAATTTGGTATGTTTTCAACACTGAAATTGTAGATAGCTATAATCACTTTTGAAGTAAAACCGTCAATCGGTATTATTTTGATTTTCTTATAGATATTTACACTAATATATACCAACAAATTAATAAATTTTTTTTTAAATTAGTAATTGACAAAAATTTAATTATATTTATATGATTAATTATAGAATAATAATTGTGAGATTTAATTTAAATTTTTTCTAATTCTTCAAACCTGCTGAGTTAACATTAAATTTTTTTTTTCTTTATAATTCGTTAACTCCACAACTATTTGACCGATTTTCATTGTTTTTTTTTTTTTTTTTTTTTTTTTTTTTTTGTAAAGAAATTTATTCGGAGGGTCAAGTTTTATTTTTTGAAAAACTTAAAAATAAAAAAAATTCCCTTATTCGATTTCTGTCTCAAGTGAGAAAAATTTATATCATTTGAATTGGCTACTAGGGGATTTAACATGCGTATTTTACTAATATACCGATCGCGTTCAACTTATTAATAATTTGATAGGGATGAGGTCTAAATGGCCTTAGATGCCGATAAAGACCTTAAACAAAAATAAGAGATATAATTATTCTAAATAGATCTAAGAAGACAATTAAATATAAAGGTAACGAGAGGTGAAGCCTTCGGTAGGTTGCGCAGTTAGTAATCAAAGTTTTTTATATAGATTCTATCCTAGTGCAAACGTCTCGATATACGCGGTTCTTGAAGATTTTATTTTATTTTTATTTTTTTTGAAATTTGTGATGATTCGTATTATTATAATATATAAAATGAATAAGGAGAGCAGCAGAGAGACTCACACTAGTAACCGATATTTGGTTAGTGTGTTGGCGGTCGCCGACGAGGCGGCGGCCCACCAGGCCTAAGCCCTTTGGCCGCCATCACCTCCTCCTGTTGCGCACCACTCCCGAAAGCATGCGACTTGTCGCGTCTACTAAAGGCCATTAGATGTTAACTAACCACCCCGAACAACCCCAACCGACTGATAGGATAGATTGGATTGACACCTGAACTCACCACTGGCGGTCGCGCCTCCGCGCCGCGACACCAACTCCATCTCGCGGGATGGGATCATGTCTACTACGCTACGCTACCTCGTGGCTAATCATTCAACTAACTTCCTATCTTTTGGCATCCCTCTTGTACTCGAGCGCTATCTGAGAGACTATTCATTCAACTAAATCATCTTTTTATAAATATCATTTTATTCAAATTTTTTTTTTTAATTTTTTATTGAACATTTTATTTTTTTCTACGTAACTAATTCTTTATTTTTTTTTTTATCTAAAAATGTAAAAATCATTAATATCCAACCTATAATAATTGATTAAAGTGGGGACGACGTTAAAAATAAATTTAGTATTTATTTAAACATTTTTGCAAAAGATGGCAGGCTAGTCTAACAGCCGGCATTACCAGATCATCTATAAGCCTATATTTATATATTTTTAGGCTGTTATAAATGATTTATAATAATATTTATAAACCCATTCATTATTAAAAGATCAACGAAAATCAACCAAATCTATGAGATTAAATATAGCCCTACCATCCTGCCATCTGTTGGCAAATTTTCGAAATAGTTTGACTCACTATTCAAGTAAAGTGCGCGTCTCGAAAAACCGTTAGAGACGCGCACCTTAACGCCATCTTATCGGCAAAAACATGCGAGCAGCAATGCCTTCTGAGGCCTCTTAACAAGTTTTTGAGATTTTGTTGGTGGACCAAACGTCCCATGCGAACTCAGCACAAAAATTTGTTAAATGTGTTGGCCTATGGCCCCTGGCTAAGGCGAAAATAATAACGAACTCAGGATCTCTAACCTTACCGATGCCAAGAATAGTAGATCAGATCATAGTTCGATATTTGGGGGCCATTGAGCTTTTAATCAATGTATTAATTGAATATTAATATATCTCTAAAAATAGTTAACTGAAATTTAATATATTCAAAGAAAATTATTTTTCTAAAATTTCTTTGTGGAAATTACCAAATACTTCTGGGGCTAGAGGTGTGTATATTCAAACCTAACAGTAAGAATCAGGCTTTTCAATAATTAAATCACAAAGAATAAAAACAAGGAAGGAAAGGAGAAAGTCCGTCGCTGGCCAAGTGTGTCTAGGGACCAAGTGGGACGGAAAAAACGAACAGTATTTGTAAAACCTCTGATGAAGACACGTTCACTTGTTGAAATTCGTATCAATAAATTGAAAGATATCATCAGCAAGTGTTTTATTTATTAATTAATTCAAATCGATTACCTATTGTAAACAATTTGCCAATTTTCTTGTCTCGGCCGAGAGACGACCCCCAACCACTTGCACATACGGTAATTGCCGAGAAACGTCCGCCTTCACTTGCGGTTCGGACGAAGGTCGGCTCGCTGCGACCGAAACATCATTTCATTCCACACCAACCAGAAGACATCATCAAACATCATCAAAATTTTAATTCCTTTTATTTTTTTTATTTTGCGAGCAGATACGCTTCCTGATTGCGTCCCCATCTACTTTTGAGCTCTTCAAAAACGTTGCGATATTTGCAAACAAATTATATTTATGTACTGAAGATGGCCTGGACCGTGATCGAAATATTGGCCCATTAAAATAAACTCGGCTACCAGTCTCTGCATCTGCAAATTTCTTTTATTTTATAATACTCAACAACCAGAATAATTCCCTTTTTTTTTTTTTTTAAAATTTAAAAATTTAAAATTTTTTCCCCCATTTAAAAAAATTTTTAAAAAAGGGCCCCGGACCGGTTCAAAGGCCCCCCAAAGGCCCTCTCCCCCGCCGCCCCCCCCCCCCCCCCCGGCCGCGCCTCGCGCTCGCGCGGGATGTCGACCCGAAAAATCTGGCGTGCTGCCACAGCACAGAACAACTTTCGAGTCACACCAGATTTTGAATTTTCAAATCCAAGTTTATTATATTCTTGGTTCTTTAGTACTCCCTACAAATGGATTTTTACTTTTTTGATTTGATACCTAATCTATTGTAACGAATATATTTAGAGTTGATATGAAATATAAATACGTATAAAAATTAGTTTTTTTATTCGTTAGACTTTTTACTTTTTTTTATCTCGAATACTCCTATGAAATAGGCTTGGAATTCATCTCCTCTGGAAAGATTTTGCATAACTTGAAGGCGCTCTTGAGCAGTGGCGCCGCTCGTGTCAGTTGTAATAACTACTCTACTTTTTGAAAGTGGAAAAACTCCAGCCTTGCATAATCATTTGGATTTCTTTCAAAAATAGTGTCGCATCCAGATTTTTTGATTCTCCGTCCGCTCTGTTTATTAAATTCAAATTGGTAGTCCAATTTTTAATTTTTACACTCTCTCGCCACGCCCTCGTTACGTCACTGCTGTCATCAATAATAAAACTCGTTATTATATTTAAAAAAAAAAAAAAGCCACATTTTATCCTCTCATTTTCTCAAATATATAATTTTCTCTCCTTTTACGTTTTTCTTTTCCTTATTATTATTATTTGATTATATTCAAAAGGAGAAGAGATTTGTATGCAAAGAGCTTTTAGAAAGGGTGTTTATGAATATTCATACAAAATTTATAAACAATTGCTAATAAATGTAATTTTATTCTAACAATATTTCCTTCTTAAAACGATGTCAACATTTTTGTTTCATTTCAAATTGACTGTTTGAGGTTTGTTCCTCCACCTGTTTGTTTATTACTTTCTCTTACCTATGTATATGTTTAATATATAGAGAGTGAATTCATGTCAAAAAATTCGATGTCGAGATTTTGATAGATATACACGTGGGCCTGGAAGCTCCCATATTTTCCCAATTTTTCTTGGGGCAAGGAGCTTTCTGGGGGGGTACCCCCTAGTTACGCCCATGGGTCTGTGTGTCAGTCTCTGTGTGTGTGTGTGTGTGTGTGTGCGTGGCGTCTTTGTTCAATTTAAAGAATGAATGGATTGTCCAAGGGCGTGAAAATAAGCTTTTGATCAAAATCGGCCAAAGAGTACAAGTACTTTACTTATGTACTTTTTAGTTAGGCACCCCTCTGTTACGTGACACGAAGCTTTTGAACAAAATTGGTCAAAGAGTACTAGTACTATACTCATGGGCGTACCCAGGGGGCATATGCCCCCTTCTAGAAGCAAGAAAAAAAAATTAAATGCCATATAAAGTGATGAAACGAAACAAAATTAGGTAGGGCGATGGCGACGGGGACTCGTTAGGAGTTGAGGGTCTTTATGTCTTTAATTCGAAGGCTTTTCTCCTCTATATAAAAAAAAAGCTATGTCACAATCTGGAAGGCCATGATCTGCCCCCCTCTAGATTTGATCCTGGGTACGCCCTTCACTATACTGATGCACTTTTTTAGTTTTTTTTTTCGATTTTCTCTAAATTCGCTCCAACGATTTTTTTTTAAATTCAAAAATCAATTATTTTTTAGATTCTCTTTAAAATGTATATTCTCATTTTGTCATTGAAATCTTCTGAAGACCACTTTACTCTTTTTTTTTTTTCATTTATTTTCTGGCCGTTAGCCTCCGCCATTCAGCCATCCAATGTTTTACAAACACTTTACTCTTGTACTCCATAGAAAAGATAGGAGAAATGGTTGCCATGGTAACAAAATATAAATATTTTGCCATACTTATAAATTGTACATCTTGAAAATCGAATTGTACCGTACTGTCGGAAACTAAATACATGTCGACAGAAAAAATCTGGTGTGGCAAGCACAGTACACAACTTTTGATTACCGAAGGTAAGAGAAAGTTGTGTACTGTGCGACCAGTCACACCAGATTTTTTTAAATTGTCACGCTAGTTTTTATCACTAACTACCAGGCATTTTTTTTCCGCAAAAGAAAGAGATTTTAGATTGATTTTTAATTGAACCAAGTCCTTGAGAGGGCGGAAGTTTATAAATTCTCTTATCCCAAAGAAGAGAAAGCGAGAGAGGGATGAATGAATGCACTTGGGCTGATTGATTTTCAATAATTTGCAAGAAAATTCTAAACAAAACAAAAATAACAAAACGAAATTGTATAAAAACATTGCAGAAAAAGAGAGAGCTGAGGTCAAGGTCATCCGAGCATTTAGAGATAGGGATGTGTGCATGACGACAATCCTAATTTTATTAAAATCCATTAAAAAAATAAATAAATTATGATCTCATCATCTCTAAGCTTATTTTATTATTATTATTTACTAGCCGCTATACCCGCCTTCGGCGGGCTTAGTCCCCCTGGACGCTCCTCCAGCTGGCTCGGGCTCCTATCAAATGTCGCAATTTTTCAATCACTTTGTTTCAGGCAATTAATAATTAATCCTCTAATTCTCTGGTCTGTCTGTCTAGGAAAAAAAAAAACAAAAATTTAATTATATAACAATTTTTATTATTTTTCATTTAAGAGATTTAATTGATAAACAATTACAGAATGCGCCTTTAAATTACCGAAATTAAGAAAAAATTGTGTGCTGTGCGACCAGTCACACCAGATTACCCCCCCCCCCGAGAAACTCCTCTGGACCCAAGGGCGGTCCTGCCTTACATTTTGTGGGGGTCACTGTTTTTTTTTTTTTATAGTATAAATAAATGGGCCTGGACCCCCAATAAATATATATTTCAAATATAAGTATCGTTTAAATCCTTAAATGGCCTAAGTTGCCGAAAAGATTGTGGAATGGGAGGTGAGTGGGAAAAAGTTGTGTGTTAAAAAAAGATTTTGGGGGTCACCAGCCCCCTCTGGGACCCCTTTCTGACCCGCTCTTGATCACGGACATAAATATAGGGTGCCCAGATGTTCTCTTTTTGATCTAAAAATATGTGTCGGGTGTCTTTTCTCAAATTTGGAATTTTGTTTTTCATTTTTCTGCCTCAGTCAGTTAGGATCGGGCGAATGGGGCACTGCGGGCTTTAAAAGCCTCCCCCCCCCCCCTCTAAGATACTTTGAAAAAATTATAGCAAGTTATCGAGCGCAAAAGCAAAATTTAAAGAAAAACTTTTTCTTTTTCTGTGTTTTAATTGGCAATTGGTTTGTGAACAGTTCCGGTCAAAAAATGAGTAAAGTGGTCATAAGAAGATTTCAATGGCAAAATGAGAATATACATTTTAAAGAGCATTAAAAAAATAATTGATTTTTGAATTTTAATCAAAATCCTTGAATCGAATTTTGAGAAAATAGAAAAAAAAACTGAAAAACTACATCAGTAAAGTACTAGTACTCTGGCCGATTTTGATAAAAAGCTTATTTTCATAAAATTAATAACCGAAATGTTAAACTTTAAACATTTTATAATTTATTCGTAATAATAAAAACTATATTTAATTCTATTCTGTTTTTAAACACCTTGACCTAGAGACAGGGCCAAAGGGGAGGAATCCCCGGGGCCCGCCCATTTCCTCTCACCTTAAAAATTTAATAAAATAATTCTTTATGTTAAAATTTAATTAAAAAAATATTTTTTGAAATTTTTTCCTCTGGGGGTGGGCTTTACCTAAAAAGTTTGATTTTTAATAGGAAGTAAAAAAGATTTAGTGGGTAATTTAAAAAAATTTCCAACCTCCAGATTTTCCCGAACTTTCATTGTATAAAATTATTTATTTTGTTTAAATTTTAAAAAATTTTTAATTTTTATTTAAAAAAATTTTTATATTTAAATATAAAAAATTATTTGGAGTTTTTTTAAATAAGTTTTTTTTTTGGGGGGGGGGGGGGGGGGGGGGGAAGGGGAAGTGACTAAGATCCCGGTGGTCCCGAAATAAAAATTTAATTTGAAGAAGAATTGAATATAAATGAAAGACATTTCTGGTTTGAGTATATTGAGAAATTTTTTCTGTCATGTGCACTTCGAGACGTTTTCATTATAATATATTCATATGTACATGTACTGTATCATTAATGACCACCTTTATGCAACATTTCGATGTAATATATTTCGCTACAATGTGTTTTTTTTTTATAACTTTTATTAGATGTTGAAAATTATTTTTTTGTATGTACATTTTTAGTCGGACTGATGATGAGATATTAAATTTGTCTCGAAACGTCTCTGGAGTCGAGAAGCATATAAAGGCTTTTTATTTTCACGCTCCCGGGGGGTGTTTAACTTATATAAAAAATTTCAGTCTCATAGCTCAATTCCTTCATGCTTGGAAATTGACACACAGACAGACCATGTCGCGAAAACCACTTTTTTTTTCACCTCACGTTATATCCATCATCTCCTCTTTTTTCTTCCTTTTTTCTCTCTTTTTTCTTTTTTATAAAAATTTAGATTAGTAGGCCAAATATGCAAGTGAGGGGGTGGGGATAAATTCAAAAAAAAAAGAAATTTTGTGGGTTTTGGTGCCTGGCGGCCCCGGGGGCCCACACGCCGCGCCCCTTTACTGGGTCACGTGACGCGGGGTTAATGGTGGGTGGGGAGGGTCTGGTTGTTTTGATATCGATCGGGAACTGAAAAGAGAAAGAGAGAGAGGAGAGGAGAGTTCCCCAAAAGTTCAGATCTGTTATGAAGTGTTTGTTCCTAGAAATAAAGGATTAATTGTTTTTTAATTCTTCCACTTTTAATTATTTATTTTTTTAATACCTTCCTTAATTGTCTTCCAAATATTTATTTATTTTCTATCAATTTTTTTTTTTTTTTTTTTTTTTTTTTAAACACACTTTTTTACTTTCTCTTACCTATGTATATGCGTGATATATATATAGAGAGAAAGTATTGGATAAAATTTTAGGTTTTATTTTTTTTGTTATGTTGGTGGGATGTAAATACATTGTTTGGTATCCATTCAAAACGATAAACTATAGGATTTCACCAAATTTTTATAAAATTTTAGGTTTTTTATTTTTTATTATGTTGGTAGCACTTCTTCTTATCACGTTAATCTATTGTATTTCTATCTGAATGGATTTATCCTAAAAATTGTTATTCCATTAGGGATGAAAGTTACTAATATTAATAGATATGTTCCTAGATGACGTCATCAGGGAGCAAAATAGTCAAAATTGTCTTTTCGCCATGTTAAAGATAGGACAAATTTGAAATTTTGAATACCTCTCAAAAAGTCACTTTTGATCCAAAATGAAATTTTATATCAAAGGTATCGGGTTTTTAATAGTATCTATTTGTATTTTAAATTTCATCCAGATCGATCCAGCAAGGAAACCTGTAGCTTTGTCTAAAAAGTTTGAAAATTGAAGAAAAGAATGAAAAAAAAAAAAAGAAAAAAAAAAAATCTGGTGTGACTGGCGCACAGCACACAACTTTCTCTTACCCTTCGGTAAGAGAAAGTTGCACACTTTGCTGGTCTCACCAGATTTTTTGTGTCGAGATATATTTAGTTTCCGATAGCACCTTAGTTTCAAACTTGCATTTTAAATGTTGACTGCTTCAAATAAACTATGAGTTATTTTTAAAAATTTTAATCTCATATTTGGACATTTTATACACAATAGAGAATCGTAAATAAATACAAAATTTCATAAGAATTGGAAAAAAAAATTTTAAATGCCTAAAAAGGTTCTAAGGGGACCCCCTTTTGAATCGAAATTAACAATACAAATCCCTATAGGGAAATTAACGATTGGCCTATGCGAAGATAAGGTGGAGAGGGAATTTAAAAAGAGTAGAGACAGACGATAATGTTTGCAAGTGAGAGAGAGAGACATATATGTTTTCTTTGAAACAATTAAAGACACAAATAAAATAAAAATATGGAAAGAACTGGAGAATAAAAACCAGCAATTGATGGACCCTCTCACATCATCTTTAATTGGCAAATATTTCGACTGGCATTACGCCTAGTCATTCATCAGTGCAAACAAATGATTTGGTGGAGGGCCCGTGTCAAACAATGGATCGAGGATTATTTTTAAAATTTCTCGGAGAAGCAGGGTCAGACGCAAGTGCAAGCGAGTTTTGCTTTCGCTTGCACTTGCGTCTGACCCTACTTCTCCGGGAAAATTTAAAATAATCCTCAACCATTGATTTGACGCCCTCCACCAAATCATTTGTTTTTGCACTGATGATGACTAGGCATGTGCAGTCCCCCTTGCAATTAAAGTGATGTGAGAGGGTCCATCAATTGTAGTTTTCGTTTCTCCAGTTCTTTCTATCCCTCCAGCGAAAATCTTCCAATTGCAATCTAAAATAAAAATAAGTAGAATTTAAATAATAATTGATTTTAATCTAATAAAAAGAAAAAGATTTAAATTCCGTTACCCATGGCAACCATTTCTATCTTTCCTATGAAGAACAAGAGTAAAGTGGTCTTCAGAAGATTTCAACGGCAAAATGAGAATATACATTTTAAAGAGCATCTAAAAAATAATTGATTTTTGAATTTTAAAAAAATCCTTGGAGGAATTTTGAAAAATCGAAAAAAACTGAAAAAGTACATCAGTAAAGTACTAGTACTTTTTGGCCGATTTTGTTCCTGCTTATTTTTGAGCGTGTGGGAAGGTACCTAAGTTAAATATAAAATTTCAATCCGGTAGCTCAATTCCTTCATGCTAAAAATCTGTCCACACATACAGACACACACACACACACATACACACACACACACACAGACCAATTTGCGGGACCCACTTTTTTTGGACTCAGGGGACCTCAAAACATGTATATCCATCAAAATCTCGACATCGAATTTTTGACATAGTCATAATACTTTCTCTCTCTATATATTTCATATATAGGGTACGAGAAAGTAAAAAAGTGTGAAAAATCAATTATTATTTAAATTCCATTTATTTGTGTCTTTAATTTATGGGAGAAAACATATATATATCTCTCTCTCTCACTTGCAAACATTATCGCCTGTCTCTCCGTCTTCTCTCATAGGCCTAATGTTAATTTCCTATAGGGATTTGTATGTTAATTTCGATTCCAAAGGGGGTCCCCTTTGAAACTTTTAAGGCATTAAAATTTTTTTCCAAATTCTGTTATGAAATTTTGTATTTATTTACGATTCTCTATTGTGTATAAAAATGTCCAAATATGAGATTAAAATTTTTAAAAATAACCATAGTTTATTTCAAGCAGTCAACATTTAAAATCCAAGTTTGAAACGAATTAAAGTGCTATCGGAAACTAAATATATCTCGACACAAAAAATCTGGTGTGAGCCCGCTTCAGAGTGCGCAACTTTCTCTTACCGAAGGGTAAGAGAAAGTTGTGTACTACACGCCAGTCACACCAGATTTTTCTATTCCTAACTCTCTTAAAGACCCCGAATAACGTCTATTAACACTTTCTGCTTTGTGAGTTTATTTTATTTGGATTGTTTATTAAGTAAATTTATTCAATAAATTATGACAAAAATTCAAAAAATTAATCCATTTTTTAAGAAAACCTAATGTAAAAAAAAATCATGAATTTTCGCTAACAAGTAAGTCGATTTTTCACTCCTATTTATTTATCAATATAAATTTTGTTTTGTTGATTTATGTTTCTGATTGTCTAAAAAATTAGTCAATGTATAACTAAAGAGTTCTCACATAATTATCATTTCTTAGAAGTACATTTTTTAAGGGGTATAGTATGTGGAGAACCTCAACATCCGCTTCACCACAAGAATGAAGAGCAACCAAGAAGACGTCATCAAGAGGATCGCCGAAGACGCCGATGCAAAGCCATACGGCAAACGTCACACCGGAAGGATCACGGATCCCTACGGTGACGCCGCAAAGGGGTTTTTTAATAAAATAATTTTCCCCTTCTCTCTCTTTCTCTTACAGCGTCCCACAAGACAGAGCCCTCCCCCCCGCACATCAGTGGTCAAAGTGGCAACACTAAAACCACAAAAACATACATTGTATTAGGATTTTAGGGATGTTTTATCTGTGATGTTAGTTTTAAGTTTTAGAATTAGTATCCCTCCCCTGATCATTGTAAGCCCCCCAATTTTTGTTTATTTTATTGTAAATTAGTCAAAATAAATTCTTTCAATCAATCAACCTTTTGTGTTGTCCCCAGTTGGTAACCTCTCTTGAATTCAAGATTCTTCCTTAACATTTTGACACTTGCATTGCAACAAGAAATATTCCTAATTGGAAATAAACTTGCCCCGCCGAAGGCCAGCAAGGGGGTCCAGGGGGCGCAGCCCCCCTGGCTAGGCAGAAAAGCCCGCCGAAGGCGGCCACGCGACTAGTAATACATATAAATTTAAGTTTCAGCCGAATCAGAAGTCATTTAGACGTGCCGAAAACAACAAAGAGTTTAGAAAAATCGAAAAGATTTTACTTTCTCTTACCTCTATATATATGTTAATATATATAGAGAGAAAAGAAAGTATTGGATTCATGTTAAAAATTCGATGTTGATATGAGACGAGATGTTGACGTTTTTGAGGGTCCCCTGAATCCAAAAAAGTGGTTTTCTCGACATGGTCTGTCTGTGTGTGAACAAAATATCTCAAGAACCAAAAGAGCTAGGAAGTTGAAATTTTATATTTGGGTTAGGCACCCCCTGGGACGTGACACGAAGCTTTTGAACAAAATCGACTAAAAAGTAGTCCTACTAGTACTTTACTGATGTACTCTTTTCAGTCTTTTTCAATTTTCTCTAAATTCGCTCCAACGATTTTTTTTTTAAATTCAAAAATCAATTATTTTTTAGATGCTCTTTCAAATGTATATTCTCATATGAGTATGCGTTACAAGGGCAGCCAAGGCGAGAAATAAAACAAAAATCTATTTTTTGTCGACGTTTCGAGTGCCGATCGCACTCTTCATCAGGACAAAAATGATGTCAATTCGTCAGGTCGTTTGACATGGCAGTATAGCAACGTTTTAACCATTTTTACATTTACTTGAAGACTCCAGTATTTCGAGGTCGAATCGGTCGATCGGCACTCGAAACGTCGACAAAAAATAGATTTTGTTTTATTTTTTCGCCTTGGCTGCCCTTGTAACGCATCCTCATATCATAATATCCAGCCATCAAGAAACAACTATGTATATTCTCATTTTGTGATTGAAATATTTTAAATTTCCTTTCGAGTGATATTATTGAAAATTTTATTTGTTTTTTGTTAGGATATTATAATAGAAAATATTAGCAAAAAAATGGATTTTTTGCCAACTTCAGGAGCTTTGAGCTTCTGGAATTTTCGGATCGATTGCAAACTTTGCACATTTTTTTTATAAAAAGAAAATTTTGAGTAGCAGAAAAATAGGAATTTCAAAAAAATCGATTTCATTTGGCCACCCTAATTTAATGTATATCCATCAAAATCTCGACATCGAATTTTCGACATGATCATAATACTTTCTCTCTCTATATATTTCATTTATAGGGTAAGAGAAAGTAAAAAATACCTTTTCATCTTTAAAGGTTCCCTTATATCCGCACATTTCTTAAATTTTCTTTTTTTTTTTAACTAGTGCTTGTATATCAAAGAGTGAAAGGAAATTTTTCAAGATTTTGTTCTTTTAGAAGAGAAAGACATGAACATTTAAAATTAACATCTTCAACATTATATATTTAATGTTTGTGTTTTCAAATCTTAAATAATTAATTTATCATATTCAAACTATTTATTTATTATTCTCTTTTATTTTTTTTTTTCTTCTCGTTGCATAATTTAATCTATAGAGAGTTGGAAGAGAAAAAAAACATCTAATTTCAAGTCACGAGTCTTGGAAAAATGAATGCATTACAGATAAAGAGCAAGAATTTGAGTAAAATTTTCAAATAATGTTATCTATCGAGACAATTTGATAGACAGTCAACATTTAGAGCGAATCAATTTAAGAGTGAATAGATAAAAAATCTGTTGTGACCGAACGCACAACGCACACACAACCGGTTCGGTAAATCAAAGTTGTGTTCTTTGCTTTTCATACCAGATATTTTGTGACGACATATATTCAGTATTCATCGATATTTTTAAAATTTAAAAACATAAAAAAACATTTATATTTTGTTACAATAGCCTCCTCTCTTTCCTATGAAGTACAAGAGTAAAGTGTGTTTTTAAAGCAAAATAAGAATATACATTTTAAAGAGGTTTCAAAAAAATAATTGATTTTTTGAATTTTAATCAAAATCTTTTGAGCGAATTTTAAGAAAATCGAAAAAACTGAAAAAGTACATCCGTAAATTAGTAGTACTCTAGTTGATACAGGACCAAGGGAGTTGGCAGCCAATAAGTGAGCCTCTATCTTTATATATATAATTCTTCTGTACGTGTGTATGGACTGAACTCCTCCTAAACGACTGAACCAATTATGATGAAATTTTCTGTGTATGTTTGTGAGAGTCCCGGACAGGTTTTGTTTCACAAATAACAATAAATTAATGAGTAATTAACCGTTAAAATAAGAAAAAAATAAAAATTAGGAGAAATAGTTGCCATGGTAACAAAATATAAATATTTACCCATGTTTACAATTTTTTTTTTTATTTATTTACATTTTGAATTCTAAAACATCGGCGTAAATTTTTTGTTTGTGTACCGGGAGGAGTCCCGAAAAGGATATGATTCACAAAAAAATCTTAAGTTCATGAATAATTAACCGTTAAAATATTCTATATATTATAAAAATGAAAAGGGAAGGCGAGCAAGGGGGTCCAGGGGGCGCAGCCCCCTGACTGAGGGAAAGCCCCGCCGAAGGCGGGGCTTGCGTCTAGTATTAAATAAAAACTCTCAAGTGTTGAGACGTTTCGGCTTTATTCTGCTAATGCCATCATCAGTCAATTAGAGCTGGAAAGTCATACATTTAATTAATAATTATTGGATACCAAATGACTTAAATAAGAACGCCTGGACCCCCAATATGTATAATAATCATTAACGGATATCGTTTAAAGTCTTAAATGGCCTAAGTTGCCGAAAAGACTGTGTGAATGTGAGTGTGAATGAGAAAAAAAGTGTGAATGTTTAAAAAAAAAAAAAATAATAATAATAATTAAAGTTGTTAATCACAAATACAAATAAAATATTCAGAGAGGAAGGGCAGAGGCAGCCAAAAAGGAAATAATTCTGAATGCTACAACAATTTTCTGGAGACGTTTCGGTGCATTTATTAGTGCTCCATCTTCAGTCCTTTCTATAATAAAACATACACATCAATATGAAAATATACATGTATATATCAAATATAATATAACAATATGAAATAACTTACAATTGTTTTTTGTGCTCAGAGTTAGTCTAAAATTGCTTGATATATACATATGTCTTTAATTGGTTACAATTGAACATGTATATTGTTGAACTGGCATACAATGTTTGACAATGGTCACCCAAGAAAGTGAACTATATGAATGAATACAAATATATTATTCTTAGATTTATATAAACGAATGTATTCGGTCAGTCAACTAATTTATCTATTTATAAAAAAATTTCTCATTATCTATATTTAAATTCTTAACTTATTAACTTTTATTAATTTATACAAATGAATATTAAAAAACTCTTTTTAAAAAAATTTTTGACATTTCGATTAGTTAGACCTTAGACAAATAAAATATTTTATATAAGATATACAAAAATTCTTACAGTATAAGTGTATAGAGTTGTTATATTAAATATTTCTTTATATACATTATGTGGTATATAAATAATTTCTATTTTGTATGTTACTCAAGCGAATACACTCGTTTTGAATGACCGGTAGCATACAAATAGAAATTATTTATATACTCCATACTGTATATAAAAAAATATTTAATCTAACAACTCTATACACTTATATTGTAAGAATTTTTGTATATCTTATATAAAATATTTTATTTGTATTTGTGATCAACAACTTAAAAATTAATTAAATGTATGACTTTCCAGCTCTAATTGACTGATGATGGCATTAGCAGAATAAAGCCGAAACGTCTCAACACTTGAGAGTTTTTATTTAATATAGAGGCTCACTTATTGGCTGCCAACTCCCTTGGTCCTGTATCAACTATATCTACAGCCACTCAATCTTATATCTAGTAGTACTCAAGTTCCAAAGCTTCGTGTCCCGTCCCTGGGGATACCTAACTTACAAGGGGAGTGCATAGCCTTGATAACACCGATTTGAACGAAAATTTTTTTATGGGTAGTACTTGATGAAAAACGAATTCTGTTAAAGCCAGAGAACGCGCTTCTCAACGGTTCGTCTAAAAAAAAATGTTAAAGATTTTGCCTGCATGCCTTAAGCCGTTATAAACAATAACATTTACAAAGGTCGCGATGGCTAGATCGGTAGGGCGCTTTCTTTATAAACAAAAAATCCCGAGTTCGAATCTCTCTCCTTGGGCAACTATTTTTTTTTGTGTAATTTATTTATTTATTTTTTTTTTTGTTTCAGAATATTTTTTAATATTAATAAATAAATAAAAAGTTTTTTTTTTTAATTATTGGCATTTAATTTTCAACATGTTCCATATATTTAAAGAAAATTCGAATGCTTTCTGTCAAAAATATAATATAAGGAAATATTTAATATTATACTAGAAATATATTACTATTAATTGGACACAAATAAATTTATAATAATATTTATGTTTTAAACAGTTGGGTGGTTCATTTTCCGAACTTTGAACATGCTACGACAATAGTTTTTTATGTGTCCAATTAATAGTAATATATTTCTAGTATAATATTAAATATTTCCTTATATTATATTTTTGACAGAAAGCATTCGAATTTTCTTTAAATATATGGAACATGTTGAAAATTAAATGCCAATAATTAAAAAAAGACTTTTTATTTATTTATTAATATTAAAAAATATTCTGAAACAAAAAAAATAAATAAATTACACAAAAAAAAAAAAAAAAATAGTTGCACAAGGAGAGAGATTCGAACTCAGGATTTTTGTTTACAAAGAATGCGCCCTACCGACCTAGCCACCGCGACCTTTTGTAAATGTTATTGTTAGTAACGGCTTAAGGCATGAAGGCAAAATCTTTAACATTTTTTTTTAGGCGAACCGTTGAGAAGCGCGTTCTCTCGCTTTAGCAGAATTCGTTTTTCATCAAGTACTACACATAAAAAAATTTTCGTTCAAATCGGTGTTATCAAGGCTATGCACTCCCTTGTTAGAGTACGGGGGGCACGGCCAGTTTGATTATAAATAAATAGTACAAATTAATCGACTTTGATGCCCTTGGGGCTTGGTGTAGAGGTTAGCGTGCTAACCTCGTATAATAAAAGTCGCGGGTTCGGACCCCAGGCAGTCCGATGATTTTATTTAAGCCAATTGGATACCAAATGCCTGGAATCCCCAATAGATATATTAAAAAACATACGGTTATCGTCTAAAGTCTTAAATGGCCTAAGTTGCCGAAAAGACTGTGTGAATGGGATAAAAGTGTGCGCGTTTTGATTTTTCAGTGCTCTTCAATTGGGAAATTTTCAAAAAAATTTTGAGCCTCAAATAAAAATTTATGGGCGTTATCTTACTTTTTTTATCTATACTCTCAAAAACATCCTCTATAAGGATGCAAAACATCAATTCGAAATTCCGACGGGAAATTGGTCAAATAATTACGATAAATCTTTTCTCATACTGTACATTTCCTATGGGAGAAATCATAACTTAAACAATGAATAACTTAAAAGATTTTAGGAATTTCGAGACGAAAATAATTGATCTGTAATCCCTAGAAGCTCCTCTTTAAGAATATAGAATTTCGTTTCAAATTTGCAACGGGAAGTTGCCCAAATGGAGCGTGACAGACGGACAGACGAATATAACCCGCAAACGAGTGTAGTGCGACTCTAGGAGCTACTAACTAAATGCATACTATGTTTTTATTGATTGCAAGGGCGGATACAAGGTGGGGTAAAGGGGGTAATTACCCCCCTGAGATTTAAAAAAAAAAATGTATTTTTAATGTAAAATTTTAAAAATTAATACTTAAAAATTTGATTTGTATTTATATTCTGGCAAACAAGTACAGAATGCGCGTTTAAATTACCGAAATTAAGAAAAGAGTGTGTGCTGTGCGACCAGTCACACCAGATTACCCCCCCCCCCCCCCCGAGAAACACCTCTGGATCCGCCACTGATTGATTGATTATGTTTGTTTACTTTTTGCATATCTCATTAGTAGATGAACAGAGAATATTTTATTACAAATAAAGAATAGAATTATTTTTACTTTCCCTTACCTATATATGTATGTCGACACAAAAAATCTGGTGTGACAAGCACAGAACACAACTTTTGATTACCGAAGGTAAGAGAAAGTTGTGTGCTGTGCGATAGTCACACCCAGATTTTTTTTTTATTATTTTGGAAATGACCTCAATTTTATTTTATTTTTTATTATTAAAAGCATTTATATAGGCCTATTTATTCTGTGTATGTATATCTAATAACAAAACGAGATCTATACATATCTGAATGCGGAGATCACACCGTTTGTGGGTCACGGAACTTCAACCTCTACCGGTTGGGGGGGGGGGGGGGGGAGAGGGTAAAGTCAAATCAATGCATTCTACTCAAATACACTATTTTAATATTAAATTCCAAATCAAACTCACAAATTATATAGTTAAGAAAAATATCATGGATTAGAAAAATAACAATTTGTTTAATTTTAACGTTAACGTTATAAAAAAAAAAATGAAAATTCAATTGAACTATCACATTTTAACACTATCAAAGCCAAAAATCACCTCGAGACCCCCCATAAGTACATTTTACTTTCTCTTACCTATATATATAGACAGAGAGAGAAAGAAAAAAATCTGTTGTGGCAATTACCAAAGCTAAGAGTAAGTGTGCTGTTACGATTAGTCTCACCAGATTTTTAGAATATTGCCAATGGTAATTTTTCTCGTCAACGACACGTAACACAAAATCTAGACGTTGTGACCAAGAAACGAAAAAATATAAAATGAAATTTCTATATTAATAAACATTCCACCATTGGCCTGGGTATATTTATTATTTTATTATTATTTTTTACTTTCTCTTACCTCTTGAATTCAAATGAACAGCACTGACGGAAACTAAATATATCTCGACACAAAAAAAACCTGGTGTGACAAGCACAGAACACACTTTTGACCCGAAGGCAAGAGAAATTCGTGGGCCAAATGGCTTAGTGCTAAGGGCCGAAATAAAAAAAAAGTGTGCTGTGCGACCATTCACACTAGATTTTTATTTATATAGATTATTTTAACGATTAATTCAGTAACTTATGATTTTTTGTGAATCATAACCTGTTCGGAACTCATAAGCATACACAAAAAATTTCATCAAAATCGGTTCAGTCGTTTAGGAGGAGTTCAGTCACATACACACGTACAGAAGAATTATATACCGGTATATATAAAGAAGAAGAAGAAGAAGATAAATAAAAAGAAAGAATAAACATGCCCACGGGGCTTGGAGTAGTTGGTAGCGTGTCTACTAGGAACCGACCGAATATTCGGTTTCGGTTACGGTTTCGGCCAGTTTCGGCCAAAAATCATGGTTTCGGCCGTAGTTTCGGTTTCGGCCAAAAAGTGGCCGAACCTTTCGGCCGGCCGAAACCAGAGTCTGAAAAAATGGGATGAGACTCGCAAAAAAAAAAAAAAGTCAAATAATTTGCACAGGTAAAAATGATTTTCACGGGAGGAAAAAAAAATTCAAAAAAAAAAAGGTAAAATGAAAAAAAAATTTTTATAGGAAATACAAGTTTCGGTTTCGGTTACGGTTTCGGCCGAAACTAAGGTTGAGGCCGAATATTCGGTTTCGGTTTCGGTTTCGGCTGAAAATCTTGTTTCGGTCGGACCCTAGTGTCTACCTTCTATACCGAACGTCGCGGGTTCGGACCCCAGGCAGTCCAATGATTTTATTTAAGACATTTGGATACCAAATGACTTAAATAAAAATGCCTGGACCCCCAATTGATATATTAAACATACTATAGTATCGTTAAAAGTCTTAAATAGCCCCAGTTGCCAAAAAGACTGTGTGAATGAGAAAAAAAGTGTGAATGTTTAAAAAAAAAAAAATAAAATAAAATAAAAATAAATATATGCGCATTGTTCGGTAAATGTCTGTGGATTGTCTGTTGCCCTCATATAGTTGGCCTATCCTAAAAAATAACGAATATAATTAAAAACGAAATGTTAAAAACAATTTTATTTAATAAGAATTGGAACTGTCCCAAGTAGGAAATGTCAAACACCCCCCCTCCCTCCTTCCCCCCCTCTCTCTCTCCCCACACACTCGCTTTCGAGTGCCGTTGACAGAATATCAATAAAATTGAAAAGAGCCAACAAACAAACTGAACTTGAATCTGTTTTTGAAAAATTCTTCTTTTCTCTCTTGTCTCTTTGTTTTTGTTTTTTTTTTTTTAATTTTATTTAATTAAAAATTATTGGCTTTAAGAATGATCGGATCGAAGCAATTTTAATTATTTGGAAGGTTAGGTTAAAACTAACATCAAGTTCTGGATTAAATATATAAAAATCTGAGGTGCTTGTCACACCAGATTTTTTTGAGTCGAGATATATTACTTTCTCTTACCCTATATATGAAATATATAGAGAGAAAGTATTCGATTTTTTTCCGATAGCACCTTTGCTTCTTTTAATAAGTAAAAAAAGTAAAAAAGTCAATTGATTCAAAATTTCCATAGGCTCTGTGTATTTTAAATGTTCATTGCTTGAAATAAACTTTGATTATTTTTCAAAATTTTAATCTCTTATTTTGATATTTTATACCCATTAGAGCAGTGGTTCCCAACCGGTGTGCCCCGGCACCCAAGGGTGCCGCGAGAATGCCTAAGGGGTGCCGCGAGATATTTAGATAAAAAAAATAAAATAAAGAGGCGAAAAAATAAAGTTTTGCTAAAAAAAAAGGTGAAATGATTAAAATGGAAGCGGCAAAATTTTCCGTAGATCGGAAAAAATTAAGCTTTGCCAAAAAAAAGGTCAAATGATTTTCATGCAAGGGAAAAAAAATTTGCCCAGGTGGGAAAAAATTTCGATTTGATAGGACAAAAAAAGGAAGGGTGCCGCTAGTGTGTAATATTATTCCCAACGCACCTTTGGGGTGCCGTGGACTTCAAAAGGTTGGGAAACGCTGCATTAGAGAATCGTAGATAAATACAAAATTTCATAAGAATTGGAAAACATTTTTTTAAATGTGTAAAAAGTTCCAAAGGGGACCCCCTTTTGAATCGAAATTAACATGCAAATCCCCATATGGGGATTTAACATTAGCTCTATGGAAGGAAGAGCCGGAAAATGAATTTGAAAAATTTGAAATACTACATCAGTAAAGTGTACTTCAAACAATTGTCACGAAAAACTTTATTTACTTTTTAAAGAGCATCTAAAAAATATTTGATTTATGAATTTTAAGCTAATTTTGAGAAAATCGAAAATAACTGAAAAAGTTAAAGTAAGTTACTAGAAAAATATTTTCAAATTTTGTTGAAAAGTAAGGGGTATTTTTGTTAATAAAAATAATGAAATATGACATTCCTCTTGTTGCTCGATGTCTCTCTTAGCCCTGACCTCCGACGCTTTCTCCAGTTAGCGGAATTGAGCATCTTCCGCGCGCGCATCCTCCCATCTCAATCACAAGATCCGTGTATGTGCATCAATTTTTCTTTCGTATCCTTGCTCGGACATCTATTCTTCTCTCGAACCTGTCGTCCTGTCGTTAAGTGTCCATGTCATTTACGAAACATACAATACGTCGGATGTTCCTCGGCTAGGTGGCCCCGAAGAGCGTCCATCGGTTGCCATCGAGACGTAATATTAAAACGGACTGTACAAATGAATGGTCAAACGTTAAATAAAATTGATGAAAATCGAAATTTTCGAATACAAGATGTCTTCTATTTGTGTAAATATGAATCTATATATACAATTCGCTAATGTCCGTCTGTCTGTCCGTCTGTCACGCTCTATTTTGGTAACTTCCCGTTGGAATTTTGTAATGAAATTTTATATGCATAAAGAGGATCTTCTTGGAATTACAGGAAAATTATTTTCATCCCGAAATTCCTATAAAATAATAATGTTTCTGCGCAGAAATGGTCCCAAAAATGTAAATATCCCCTCGCTGTATGACAGTCTAGAAATTCAGGCCATTTTTTAAGACATTTTTATGGAGCCAGAAATGTCGACAGAAATGGCTTGAAAAATATCCTCGTATACGACGGGCTTTATAAATATAAATAAATATGATTTGCGATTCAATGTTAATAGTAGCCCTCGGACCTTGGTGAACTTGCTAGCGTGTTGGCTTTCTATAGACAAAAAAATCACTAAAATGACAGTCGGCCATATTTCCCAAAAATAAGTAAGTTCCGGACTCAACCAATGTGGCAACGTCGCATAAAATAAACGCGTTTCACGCTCTTACATTTTTCCCCAATATACGATATTTTTCTCGCAAATCGCTCGCCCATTGTGTCTAAACTGATTTGCATTACTCATTCTATTATTAGAAATAAAATACATCAGCAAGATCTACATAAACAGATGTTAAATGCGATGTTCACAGATTTATATTATGTAAAGAAATACTTTAGCCAAAAGTCATTTATGGGCCATTCCATTTCAAATCAACACAGCTGCCAACCGGACCATCTTCGATTTTAATAAAATTTAGTGTGTTCATTGCCTCATGAGAGAATAAAAAATGTCAAATTACAGAATTGTAGCACAAGTACAAGAAAAGTAACCAGACAGGGTGGCTGGGCGGTGTTTGCGACTAGTTATTAACAAAAATAATTTGAGAATAAAATCGGATCTCCCGATAAGCAAACAAAAACAAAGCTCTCGTATCAAATTTGTTATCTATCTATCGTCTTTGCATTTGTTAGTTCAAGAGATCTCGAATGAATAAACAAACAGCGTGAGAGAGAGAGAGAGAGAAACGTGTATCTCCGTTGAAATCGTAACCGACAAACAAAATAATCATTGATTAACGATACATTTAAAGAAAAGAAAATTAAAAAACAAAAAAAAAAAAATAAAGTCTTTCTGTCCAATGGCGATGTTTTTTAATCGATAGAGATGCGATTTGGGTCACCAACTTGGAAAATATCCTAACATTTTCAATTGACATTTTACCGAGTTTTTACGCTAGTGAGAGAGGTTGAGGATCAACATCAAATTTATGAGTGTTTTATAGAAAAATAAAAAATGGCTCTTTAGGTTATTTATTTATACAATGAAATGTCATATTTTTTTAAAAAAAAAATTCATATATGGACCCTGTTATGCATTAGTGTGTCAAGCGCCAAAAAAAAAAAAATTAAAAATTGAGTTAAGCACGGAATATTGTTTCAAATGCTATAATTAATAGTATTTTTTTTAATGAAATATGTCCTAAAAAAATTTATATTTAATGTTACTTGCACAATTGACAAAAAAAAAAATTATATATAATCCAATAAAAACAAAAAACTTTAATGCTAATTTTCTCAAAACTCGTTAGCTGGCGCTTGACACACTAATGCGTAACAGGGCCCATATAGGGTAAGAGAAAGTAAAAAAGGAATTACTTTTGCTTTCATTCATGTCTATTCTCTAAAAACAGACGTTAAAATTCAACAAATGGGTGTTAAAAAGTAAAGTAATAACATCAGCGTTAAAAAAATGCTATTCTCCAGACAAAGTTTAAACAGCGTTGCTTTTATTCCAAAGCTGTCAAAATCATAACCTTACTTTTTAGGTTAAAGACACCATTTTTATGCATTAAATACGGCGTTAAAATATTAAAGCCACTCCCTGGACATTACATTTATTTTTAACACTATTGCCTAGACGTTAACGCTTTGGCGTTAAAGTTTTTGCTTACAGAATAGCAATTTGAGGCAAGGAAGTGTTAAAAATCATTGCGTTTATCTTTATTCTTGTGCGCCAGGCCATCACGCAGATTTATAGGAATCTGAGCACTTTAACGTGGAAAAATATCAATAAATACTTGATTCAAATTAAACATTTTGGAAAACATAAGTATTGTTTAATTTTTTAAAGTCGAAAACTCGGATGGGTGACCCCGAGGAATAAGCGTGTTGAAAGGGGGGGGGGGCCGTAGCCATCGAAACTAAGGTGCTATGGGGAACTAAATATATATATCTCAATACGAAAAATCCGCTATGCGTTAAGACCCACCAGATTTTTTTTTTAAATTTAATATTCAAATCCAATCTCTTAACAATTCCTAATTTTTTATTTAATAAGAGTTTGAAAATAAATTCAAGACTCTCATTCTTGATTTAATTGCAAAAACAAAGAGAGCCTGATTATGGTAATTAAAGTCAAGTAAATTGTTTTAAAATGCTTACTTGTTGAGTGAGTCAAGTCACGAGATTAATGTCTAAATAAAAAGATGTACAAATACATGATATGTATTCAGTCAAAAGAAATTAAATAAATAAAAAAAAAAAAACTTATTATTTTTTGCTGTCGACGTTTCGAAGTCACGTCGCGACGCGTTGTCTTCATCAGCTCAATTTTCAATAGCTGACTCTCCTTTTATACTGTACTTAAATAAAATAGAATCGTCCATCTTTCACCTATTCTATAGAAATCTATTTGAAATTAAGTACACATATAGTACATGAAACGGAAAGTGACGTAGTAAGAATTTGATTCTCTTAAATATTTTGGAAAATTAATTATAATAAAATTTATTCAATATAGTAACACAAAATCAACAAAATCTGGTGTGACTGTCGCACAGCACACAACTTTCTCTTACCTTCGGTAATCGAAAGTTGTGTTCTGTGCTTGTCACACCAGATTTTTTGTGTCGACAAAAATTTAGTTTCCGCCAATAGTATTAGAATTAAAGATGTCAAATTTATAAACATGGGAAAATATTTATATTTTGTTACCATGGCAACCATTTCTCCTATCTTCTCTATGAAGCACAAGAGTAAAGTGTGCTTCAAACAATTTTGAGAGCAAAACGAGAATATACATTTGAAAGAGCATCTAAAAAATAATTGATTTTTGAATTTTAATCAAAATCGTTAGAGCGAATTTTGAGAAAATCGAAAAAAACTGAAAAAGTACATCAGTAAAGTACTAGTACTCTTTGGCCGATTTTGATTAAAAGCTTATTTTTCCGGTCCCGGGGGGTGTTTAACTTAAATATAAAATTTCAACCTCGTAGCTCAATTCCTTCATGCTTAAAATTGAACACACCCCCCCCCACACACACACACCCACAGACAGACCATGTCGCGAAAACCAGTTTTTTGGATTCAGGGGACCTCAAAACGTGAAGATCCATCAAAATCTCGACATCGAATTTTTGACATGAAACCAATACTTTCTCTCTATATATATATTACATATATACATAGGTAAGAGAAAGTAACAAGTTGTCTTGGAAATTAGAGAAGCAGGTAGTTGCTCTGTGAAACAGCTTTTTTGGTTATACGACTATGCGCTGTGGGCGGGGCTACGCAGCAGTTGAAAAACGAAGAGAGCACGCATACGACTGACCCTTTGAACAGTCATAAATAGACCCTTTTGTTCTGTGCCCTGTCGGTACCCTCGCTTGAATTCAAGATCCTGCCTTAACATCTTAACACTTACATTGCAACAAGAAATACCCCAAATTGGCAATAAATTCGCCCGCCAAAGGCAGGCTTTGCGACTAGTAAATAATAAAAATAATTTTCTTGTCAAATGGAAATTTAAAAAATCACCTGAATCCTAACTAAATTCTACAGTCTCATCTCATAATTTTTTTTTTTTTTTTAAGTCTCTTCGCCCCTCGGGCTTAGTGAAATTGGTAGCGTGCCTACCTTCTATACCGAACGTCGCGGGTTCGGACCCCAGGCAGACCGATGATTTTTTTAAAGCCATTTGGATACCATTTCGGCATTTCGCCTGGATTCCCCATAAATAATAACGGCTATCGTCTTATATGGCCGAAAAGACCGAAAACATTCAATATTTAAATTTTTGGTTCCAGGCATAAATATATTAAATCGGACAGCCCGGGTTCCAAAGCCACTCTTCTTGGCTTTTGCGAGAGGGGAGGGGTAAATACGAGTAGTTAGTAATTCCTTTAAAAAAAGAGAAGGCAAATGAGTTGCTTATTTATGTGTTGGTTAGTAAATAATTGAGTTGATTGCCTGCTGCCTGCCTGCCATCTGTTGCTCTCAAATGAAGGTGCAATCAAAGAGTGTTCAACAATGTGGAGAGAAGGAGGGACTCTTTGAAACTTTTATTAAGCAAAATTCTTAAAATAACGAACGTTTTTATTTATATACCCACTCTAGCAAGAACAAGTTTCTTCAATAGCACCTATAAATAGATTCTCTCTTTGATATCTATTTCTTATATATTTTACTTGATTTTCAACTGCCATCTCTCGTTGATTATAATTATACCAGCCGCGCTGCCCAACTTAGGCGGGGATTGCGTCAGCATTTTGCACCAGCTAGCTCTCATCTTTTCTTTACCTTAAAAAAAATATGGTGTCCAGATATATTTAGTTTCCACCGATATATTAAAATTCAAGATGTGATATTTTATAAGTATGCGAAAATATTTATATTTTGTTACCATGGAAACCATTTCTCCTATGTTTCCTATGAAGTACAAGAGTACAAAAGATTTTAAGAGCAAAATGAGAATATACATTTTAAAGAGCATCTAAAAAATAATTGATTTTAGAATTTTAATCAAAATCGTTAAGAGCAAATTTTGACAAAATCGGAAAAAAACTGAAAAAGTACATCAGTAAACTACTAATACTTTTTGGCCGATTTTGTTCAAAAGCTTATTTTCCCGCTCCAAGGAGGTTCCTAATTTAAATATAAAATTTCAACCTCGTAGCTCTTTTTGTTCTTGAGATATTTTGTTCACAGACACCGAACACACACACACACACAGACAGACCATGTTGCGAAAACCAATTTTTGGGATTCAGGGGACCTCAAAACGTATATATCCTTCAAAATCTCTACATCGAATTTTTGACATGAATCCAATACTTTCTCCCTCTATGTATTAACATATATAGAGGTAAGAGAAAGTAAAAATATTACAATACCAATCCAGTGCCTGCTTGAGGATTTGTTTACATTCTTAGAATACATAAATACAAAGAATACATACATTTCTATATATTTCCTATGGGAGAAATCGTAACTTTAGGAATTAATAACTCAAAAAGTTATAGGAATTTCATGATGAAAATAATTTTCCTGTATTTTCTAGAAGGTCCTCTTTAAGCATAAAAAATTTGGTCCCAAACGTAACCGAGTATGAAATTCCTATAAAGAAGACAGTCAAAAAACCATAAAAGAAAGTAAATATTCTTTGAAATTTCATTTATTCTCTTTGAATTGATAAATGATGTGTCTATTGCTTTGTGATTAAAAAAAAATAAAAAAAGCGCCGCTCTCTATTTACCTCCCTTTTTGCTCTTTACGTTTTAAGAAGACTTCCCCCCTCCACTCTTTATTATTATAATTCATCACCTTCCCCTTCTTTGGACGTTCTCCCCCCCTCCTACCCCCACCTCACTAATTAACCAATCATGTTGACGCCATATTTCACCCGCTCTGCCTTTGCCGCCTCAGTAGAGGAAGTCCAAGTCGTTTTTCCTCCGAAAACCGAAACGTTCTCATTACTTTGTCAGCCATTATGGCGTCTCTCTCTCTCTCCTCAGCTCTCATCGTTTTTGTCTGGGTATTTCAACTAATTATTCATTTATTCTACTCTTTAGTGATTAAATTCCTATTAAAATCGAAACCTCTCTGCTCTAATTATATTAATTAGCACATCACTACAAAGAGTATTAGTCGAAAGATGGGGATAATATTCTTATTCTGAATACAAAGCCCCCAGGCCTATGGTTGAAGGTTGAATGTTTCTATTTGGAAATTAATTAATTCCTTTTCTAGTATAGCGTTTCGGCATAAATTGTGCATTCTTCAGTTGTTAATTATTTTTAGGAAATGACACACACACACATACACGCATTCATGTTCAGAAAATATTTTTATTCAAAATAAAAGACATTTTTATAATTAATATACATTCAGAATTTTGTGAGTCCTTGAATGACGACCACGAGTTACCTGAGCTAAAGATGGCATCTTTTTAGTAGCGGCCTTTTTTGTTTTCCTCTCTCTGTCACGTCTTTATAAACTCTGCCTTCGTGGAATGTTTATCAGAGAATAATTATATCTGACAATTGATGGCCATCGTTTTTTTCCTCTCTGTCACCCCCCCCCCCATGTATTCACTTTACGATTGATTAATTTAGAAAACTCTTTTACACACCTTAACTTTTAAATTTAGAGGGAGGAGGGGATTCACCAAGCCAACGAGAGAGGCGCTTTTTTGAACCTGCAGCTACTCCTCGTCAATCTATTAGTGGAGACATCAACGAGAATCTCTTTCATTCTAGGCCTCTATTAGATATTCGTTGTTAGCTTTAGGCGCCTCTTAATAATCATTTTTGTCAGGATCTCACGAGTTGTTTTTAATTTAAGAGCTAATAGATGAACGATTCATAAGGAGATGCGGTCAGATCAGGTTCTCAAGTGTGTTTTGTGTTTTGCGTAAAGACGTCTTTTGATGACGCATTCGACTGTTTTTGTATCTTTGAGGGTGGGTTTAAATGAGTCAGGGAGGGCTCAGGGAGCCTCCGCACTCATTTGCTCGTAATTCAAAAAATCAAATTTGCTTTCACTGATATGATTTCATCAGACTCTCATTTTCTGGTTTATTGCGCTTATTTCGTTATAGTAAATGAAAATCAACTTTTTTAGTGTTTATTTTTATTTACAAGGGAAATGCATAGCCTTCATGTGACCGATTTTTTATGTGTAGTACTTAATGAAAAACAAATTCTGTTAAAGCGAGAGAATGCACTTCTCAACCGTTCGTCTAAAAAAAATTGTTAAAGATTTTGCCAACATGCCTTAAGCCGTTGCTAACAATAACATTGAGAAAAGCCTGTGTGGCTAGATCGGAAGTGATCATTCTTTGTAAACAAAAAATCTCGAGTTCGAATCTCGCCGTGTTTTTGTGTAATTTTTTTTGTTTTAAAAACTATTTTTTAACATTAATAAATAAATAAAAAGTGTTTTTTATTTATTGGCTTTTAATTTTTAACACCTACCATATATTTAAAGAAAATTCAAATGCTTTCTGTCAAAAATATATAAGGAAATATTTAATATTATTGTAAATTTATTTATGTTTTCAATTAAGGTGCGCGTCTCGAAAAGTCGTTAGAAAGCTTTTGACTACCGAGTTCCTCTAGGCGGCAGGAGATGGCGTTAGTGTTCCCCATAGGAAAACAAGGGACAAATTGCATTTCATTCTAGACTTTCCAGCTAATTAATTAAAGGCAAAAAATTAATTATTCTTTAACACAATGATTACTAATTTAATTATCTACAACTTATAGAGCTCCTTTTTTTAAAATATCTTTTATTTAATGCGATTAATCTAAAAAAAAAATTTTTTTTTCGAAAATCAAAAAAAAGGGCTTCTATAAGTTGTAGATATTTTAAATAGCTTTAATTTAAAAAAAATTTGAGGTCGATAGCTTCTAAATTGTGGCCGCTGGAAAGTCCCAAAAATTAGCACCCCGAGACGCGCACCTTAATAGTAATATAATTCTCGTATAATATTAAATATTTCCTTAAATTGTATTTTTGACAGAAAGCATTTGAATTTTCTTTAAATATATGGTACATGTTAAAAATTAAAAGCCAATAATTAAAAAAAAAAACTTTTAGTTTATTTATTAATATTAAAAAATATTCTTCAAAATCCAAAAAAAAAAAATAGTTACACACTGCAAGATTCGAACTCGAGTTTTCGTGTTTACAAAGAATGAACGCTACCAATCTACCCATCGCGGTAAATGTTATTGTTAGCAACGGCTTAAGGCATGCTGGCAAAATCTTTATCATTTTTTTTTAGACGAACCGTTGAGAAGTGCATTCTCTCGCTTTAACAGAATTTGTTTTTCATTAAGTACTACAATTTTCGTTCAAAACGGTGACATGAAGGCTATGCACTCCCCTTGTTAGTGTAAAAGTTAGTGAGAAAAACAATCATAAAATAAAAGGTAAATATGAATAAATATAAATTTAACTGATTACGAAACTAATTCAATTTTTTCTTTTCTTTTTGGGCATGAATCATAACACGATAGACGCAAGCCATAAGTTAAGTGTTATATGCTTAGTTACATCACTAAATAGACAGCAAAGGTAAAAAAAAAAAAAATTAATTCCTTTCAATTATCAATGATATCATCATTTTCAACAATAAAACACACAAAATAATTATAACGAGTGTTTTTTTTTTAAAGTTAAAATATCCTTTATTATATTATTTGATTAAATCACAAGAGACTTTTTTTTCTATTGATTTATTATTTAATTATTACGCTAGTGTTGTACTTGATTAGAATAATCACTCACCTGCTTGAGTATTGCTCGGAAGCTTACATTTGTCTGTGGCACCAACTCCTCAATCTGAAATGTAAAGAAAAGAGAGATCAATCAAACAGGTGTTGAGTTATGAATATTTATGTCTATTCAAATGTTGTTTAATCACAGCAAAGGGAATAATAAAATAAGAAAATTGCTTTATAAATGCTGTAATATATCTATGTAGAGATGAAATTTACTCTAAATTAATTAGTTTTTTTATGCCCTCTTGTCTGTTTGTAACGATTTAAACATGAAAGAATTGAGCTACGAGATTGAAATTTTATATTTAAGTCCTCCCCCTCTCCTGGACAGTTGAAATAAGCTTTTGAACAAAATTGGCCAAAGAGTTGTACTAATACTTTACTGATGTACTTTTTCAGTTTTTTTTTTCTCAAAATTCGCTCCAATGATTTTGATTAAAATACATAAATCAATTATTTTTTAGATGCTCTTTAAAAAGTATATCAGTAAAATTTTTCGTGATCAATGTGATTTCAGATTTTTCAAATTCATGTTCCGGCTCTTCCTTCCATAGAGCCAATATTAAATCCTCATATGGGGATGTGCATGTTAATTTCGATTCAAAAGGGGGTCCCCTTAACTTTTTACACATTAAAAAAAAATCATTGTGTGGTTTTATGAAACCACGATACAAGTGAAACTTTTTTTCGGATCGTAGGCGTTTAACTGAAAATTATTCAATTAAGGGTATTAAAATCGCGTTTTTAATCTTAACTTTTTTTTTTTTTTTTTTTTCTTAAAAAAACATTCACACTTTTTTCTCATTCACACTCACACTCACACACACATTCACACAGTCTTTTCGGCAACTCTGGCCATTTAAGACTTTATACGATAACCGTTGTAATTAATAAATGTATTTGGGGTTCAGGCATTTCTATTTAAGCCATCTGGTATCCAAATGGCTTAAATAAAATCATCGGACTGCCTGGGTCCGAACCCGCGACGTTTGGTATAGGAGGTAGGCACGCTACCTACTACGCCAAACTCGGGGGCTAATCTTAACTTAATAATTGAAAAATGAGGATTGATAATGGGAAATCAACAGACGCATGTTAAAAACTGAGAACAATATTTATTTATTAATTGAAGATTTGAATCATTTTAAATTATTTTAAAAATTATATTTTATCAATTTAAAAATTGAATAATTAAATCTAACAATTATTTTTTTATAATTCGTCATATATATTAAATTTCAACTTTCCTATTTTTGTCGTCACCTCTTGTGACGTCATGATTGTAACGTCACGGCCTTTGACGTCACGGCTTGTAACGTGACATGCTGATAGAAGAGCGAAAAAATTTGAGGCCATCAAATCAATTAAAAGTTCCACTTTAAAAATTTTTCCTATCCTTAGGAAATTTTGTATTTATTTAGGATTCTCTATGGTGTATGAAATGTTCAAATTTTGAAAAATAACCATAGTTTATTTCAAGCAGTTTAAAATACACAGAGCGTATGGAAATTTTGAATCAATTGACTTTTTTTTACTTTTTATAGATTTCATTCGCTAATATAATTTCTTTACGAATTAGAGATTTCTTTATTTATTAATTTTTTTTAAAGAAATCCATTTTCGATTTTCTTTAGAATATGACATTGTCATTGGAATTATTGATTTGAGTAAAAAGAGACAAGAAAATAATCTCTCTTTTAATCGATTATTATTCCATCTATCAGCTTATTTTAATTTCCTTTGGGATTTAAACAAAAACATTCAAATAAATTGAATAAAGAAAATAATAGGAGGCTCTATTTAAGTAAATGCTCTACGATAGGATAAATAGGCATTGGAAGGAATTCAGATTTATTTGCCAATCTAGTCGCAAACTTTCAAATATACACTGCGCGTCTTCTTCAAAAGACCCGTTCTAATCTAAATGTTACTGTAATTTATTAAACATTTAAGGCGGCACAGGAGCGAAGGTGTTATGCATGTTTTTCCCGATAAGATGGCGTTGTGTGTCATAAAAAGTATGCCCAAAAAATCAAGTAATTCAAAAATTTGCCAAGAGATGTCAGAATGGTAGCTAATAATATTTAATGCATTTGGATGATTTTCATTGATCTTTTAACAATAAATACTTTATAAATGTTATTATATATTATGTATCTTTTATAAAAGCATAAAAATATATAAATATAGGCCAGATATACGCTATCAGGGAATCGCCTGTTAGACTAGGCTGCCATCTATTGCAAGAATACTGAACTAATTTGACATTTGATTTTTAAATAAATCATCTAAGCTTATTTTAAAAATTTCTTAATTAATATGTGATTAATAACAATAAATTCATTTTTAAATTTAAAAAATTAAAGATTATTGGGACAGATTGTTTTTTACTTTCTCTTACCTATGTATATATGTAATATATATATAGAGAGAAAGTATTGGATTCATGTCAAAAATTCGATGTCGAGATTTTGATGGATCTTCTTTTACATCTTGAATTCAATTGTACCCTACTGTCGGAAACTAAATACATGTCGACACAAAAAATCTGGTGTGACAAGCACAGTACCCAACTTTCGATTACCGAAGGTAAGAGAAAGTTGTGTGCCAGTCACACCAGATTTTTTATATTTGCTTTAAGAATAAGAAGAAGATTTATACAGACTATTATTCATTTTTAATCACTTTTTCTATTAAAATCGTAAAAAATTATATTAGGTTCTAAAAAGAGTGACAATTTGTGTCCGAAACTTCGATTTGGAAAAAAATATTTGTTTCATTGACAAAGATATTACCACAAAGTCATATATACGGTTTATGGGAATATGCGTGAGAATTTGCCTCCAGCCCTACTCTTGGATTCAAAGCCGTTATGACGTCATCTCTGTGTTGCACACCATTCCCATATTTAACAAATTTTTATTCAAAATAAAGACCTCATTTTCCAAGCATGCATGTCCATCAGGAAATGGATTTATAATTTATTAGCCTTTCTTTAAATCAATGAAATGTGTCGTTAATGTCAAAAAAACAATCGAGATGCTTAAAGGTTAATTTTTTATAGAAATTTTAATTCTGATTAAATGGGGTATTTTTTTGTAAGGGAGATTTTATTATTACCCCCCCCCCTCCCCTTTCCTTTTTATTCTCTCCCACTAGTGCAATGCCCTCTGAATGGAATACAAAACCAGAGTCTCATTACCTTACCTATATAATAATAAAAACAGTAGCATTTATTAACCTACGCTCTATTTAACTTCCGTATAAAGAGCACAAATAGGAATATATAGATCTATATTTTTTTAAATTTTTTTTCGTTCTTTGTTCTAAATTTTATTATTTCATATATATATATATATATTATTTGAAATTCCTATCGGGATTCCCGTTTATTTACCCGAGGTGCTTTCGTGCACGAAGACACACACACCTCATAGATTAACCCAGGCTGTAGCCATCCCCGTGGATGGCCCCGTTGCATCTGTGGGCTTCGATTGAGTTTACTTTTAATAAGGAATATTAATAAAAGGATTTCTGTTTAACGAGAAAAATAAACTTTATTAAAAAATCTGGTGCGACTGGCGCACAGCACACAACTTTCTTTTACCCATGGGTAAAGCACGTTCACACCAGATTTTTTGTGTCGAGATATATTTAGTTGCTTTTAGCACTTTAGTTCCAAACTTGACCACGCGATGATTCATAGAAGGCGCTGAGCTACGAATGATTCAACATCAGTAAAGTGTACTTCAAACGATTTCCACGAAAAATTTCACTGATATATTTTTTAAAGAGCTTCTAAAAAATAGTTCATTTATGAATTTTAAACAAAATCGTTGGAGCTAATTTTGAGAAAATCGCAAAAAACTGTAAAAGTACATCAGTAAAGTACTAGTACTTTTGAATGTATATATATTTGGGTCCAGGCATTCTTATTTAAGCTATTTGGTATCCAAATGGCTTAAATAAATTCATCGGACTGCATGGGATCCGAACCTTCGTATACAAGGCAGGTGCGCTACCAATTACGCCAAGCTTGAGGTCAATTATTGTAGTTGATAAAAATGGTTTAAATAATTTTGAAAGATCTATATTATGTCATAAAATACTTGTCAAAAGTCATTTATTTATTATTTTTGGTACTAAATTATAATAATGAATTTATGCATTCAAATTTGTAATTTAAAAATTAAAAAAAAAAAAAATTTTTTTTGATTTTATTTACGGGCTACTGTCTTAACAACAAATACAATTTCATTTTCGGCCGGACTCTAAACCAAACAAAAAAAGCAAAGTTTCCTTTCTTTCTTTTTTTTTTTTTGGTGTTAAGTGGATTGATTTTTAATTTCCATTGTGGTAAAATAGAATTTGATGCGTTTAGCTGATAATAATTTGCTTCTCTCCTTTTTTTTTACACGCTACTAATAGATATTTATCTTGCATAATCTCAACATCGGATTTTTTTTTATCTTCCTTTTGAATCGGATTTTTTTTTTTTTTGCCCATTCCTTTTGACAGGAGGCAATTAAAAAAAAAAGATTGAATTAAGAACTTTCTCTAATTTTGTTTGTCAAATTATTAATCAATCTCACCTTTTGACTGGCTTCTTTTATATACGACTCATATGGCATTTATGGGTCGTTTTGCCACTTTTGACGTGACAACGTCTTACAAATCATGTGTCTATAGAGGCAGGTTAGAGGGGCATGCACGAAAAAGTTTATCGGCTTTAATAACTCTTCTGTCTTAAGAGATATAATTATGGGAAATATACGGTTAGAAAGAATGAGTTTTCAGCTAAAGATTTCACCATTTATTTTTTTCCTACCATTTTATTTTACCGTGCTGCGGTAAATTCTAATTTGAAAGTTTAAACCCCTGTAGATTCCGAACGGCTAATCAGATCAGACTAAATAGGATGTCATTTGGTGCAGAAAGAAAACCTCTAATAGAATAAATAAAAAAAATCCGGAGTAATTAACTCCAAAATTAGTTTTTTTCTCGAAAAACCTCATTATTTAGGCAAAAAAATATCGAAAAATAGCCCTATTTATGTAACGCCTAGCTATTTGACCGTAAAAGCTACATTAAATCTAAATATAGTTTTAGAAAGAGTGGTTCAATACCCCCAGGGCTTTTTTTTCTTTTTTTTGATATGATGTCATTTTACCGCATGAGAGCACTCGGCGGGATTTCGTTTTTCGAAATTTTAAACCCCTGTAGATTCCGAACGGCTAATCAGATCAGACTAAATGAGATGTCATTTGGTGCAGAGAGAAAACCTCTAATAGAATAAATAAAAAAATCCCGAGTAATTAACGCTAAAATTAGTTTTTTTCTCGAAAAACCTCATTTTTTAAGCATAAGTCGCCCTTAATGGATAAAAGTTTGGCCACACCTGTCATATATTGTTTCAATGAAAATGTTTGAACATGTTTATTTATGAAAACAAACTACTAGTAAAAAAAAAAAACAATACTTTCTCTCTTTATATTTCAATATAGGTAAGAGAAAATAATTTTTTTTGAAGTCAAGCAAAAGACGTTGTCACGTTAAAAAGCCACCGGCTGTGTAGAAGACACAGCCAACACCTAATTTTTTTGGAGCGAAATGTAATATGCGGCACAAGTGGCCCACCCATATGGAGATTCCAAGTATAAATTTTTTTTTTTGAAATCGCACAATATCTTCTGTGAGAATTTTTACCTCGGAGTTTCGAAATTTCGATAGAAAATCCCAAAATTGTCATTAAGTTTAGTTGGAATATAAAGCGACCATATTTTTGGATAACGAGATGTCACTTGAGATGAAAACTGACATTCTAGTCACAAAATGCCAGTTATATGCCCCTGGAAGGGCCAGAGATGCCTCCTCTGGGCTCTTAATTGTACTGAATTTGCCCCGTTTTCGGCCCCAGAGGAGGTATCTCTGGCCCTTCCAGGGGCATATAACTGGCATTTTGAGGCTAGAATGTCAGTTTTCATAGCAAGTGACATCTCGTTATCCAAAAATATGGTCGCTTTATAATTCACCTAAGCTTAATGACAATTCAGTATTCATCACCATGATGGTTTGGTTTCTGAATTCTAAGGCCGGATTCACACACAAGTGGCGTTTGCCACTGGCGTGGAGATGGCGTGGCGCTGGACGTGGCGTGGTGTGGATAAGATGTGGCACGTGCATACACACACAAATGGCTCAGTCCACTCCAGTCACTTTATCTGAGCAAATATTTCCAACACCTTTTTCCAATTGCAAATCAAGATAGATATTCTGCATAGGCATTTAAATATTAAATCTAAATAAAAATATTTATTTTATAATTTGTGTAGTTATTTATGTTTATTTAACCATATTTAATTTAATTTAATATTTAATTTTTTACAAAGTAATGAAATATAGATATAATATAGCAAATTTGGATATTAAAATCCATATCGCATCAATAATTTAAGGGCAAAGGTTGCGAAACAAATGGTTTGCTAGTGGCCATAGGCGCCGGAACTGGGGGGGGCACGGGTACATTGCCCCCCCTGGCATCCTACAGGGGGGGGGCAGGGGGGGGGGCAAAATTTCTTCTTTTATTTCATTTAGTTTTAAAAATGATATATTTTAAAATTTTTTTTATTTAAATTTAAAAAAAATTAAAAAAGTAAGAAATTTTTTTTATTTTATATAGACCTATTGTATTTCTAAATTCTAAATACATTTTATATGGAATTAAAATAATAAAATTTAGATAACATGAAAACTTGAGACTTTATGCCTTGGAAAAAAAAAATTAAAATAAAGAAAATTAAAAATATTTATTTCCTTCAAATAGTAAATAACAAATCTACTATATAGCCTAAAAAAAATTTTGATTAAATAATTTGCATATTGTTAAAATATATATTTGTAAAAGTTAAATATAAAGGACTACAGACTATTTAGTGTAGTTGATTAACAGTTATAAGAAGAAAAAAATGAAACGTCGATTTATTGATGATTATTTTAAAAAAGAAACAGGTAAGAATGGCCGTAGGCCTACTCTTAAAAACTTATTTTTCTTCGCCAAAAATATACGTACGCTAAAAATTTAATAAAAAAATGAAAATTTCTTATTATATCTGGTTCTTTCGTAGGCTCTTTAGAAAAAGGAAGCATTAGCACGGGTAGTCCTTTGCACCATGAGCATCGCCCTAGTACCAGCAGTAACATTTCTTCCACAAACACCATAGGTATTAATATAATAAGTTTATAACGAATTGTGGCTGTTATATAATTGGATTAATGATACAAAAAGAGGATGCAGCCAATAATAAAAAGCATCTGTTTTAGTTAACACTCTTTATTTGGAACGTTTCGGCTATGATTAACAAAGCCATCTTCAGCCCTCCAAGAGTATATTTTATATTATTAACATATCTACATCTATTTTATATGTTAATAATATAAATACATACTGTTTTATATGTTAATAATATAAAATATACTCTTGGAGGGCTGAAGATGGCTTTGTTAATCATAGCCGAAACGTTCCAAATAAAGAGTGTTAACTAAAACAGATGCTTTTTATTATTGGCTGCATCCTCTTTTTGTATCATTAATCCATTAATATAATAATTTCAAAAAATGAGTCATTATGCTTGTTTATTGTTTTGTTGCCTTGCTCAGAGATCGGAAATTCAATTAAATAATTTATTCATTTATTTAACAGAAAACATCGCCGATGATCCATCTGCTCCTGTAAAGAGTGTTTCTTTTGCTTTTACTAAAAACACACACGAAAAGATATGCTCTTTAAACGAACCGTATCAACCTTTGGATATTCCTCCATGGACCCAATCTGGACGTAATCATAATTTTCAGAATGAGTGGTTCACAACATACCCTTGGCTTCATTTTGACTCAATGACTAAAAGTATTTTTTGTTTCATATGTGTCCAAGCGCTAGGAAAAAAATTAGTAAAATGTGAAAAAAATCATGAAACAAACTTAGTGATTGATGGGTATAAAAACTGGAAAAAAATTATCATAAAATTAAAAAGTCACGAAAAATCTGCTTTTCACAAAGAATCATTTATAAAATTAGAAGCACTGAAGAAAAATACTCCAATTATTTCCTTATTATCTGAACAAACATTATCTGTTCAAATACAAAATCAAATCGCTCTAAAAACAATAATAACCTCAGCATTATATTTAGCTCGTCAGGGAATTGCATTTAGAGCACATGATATTAATGAAGGAAATTTCATTCAATTATTACGTCTCAGGGAAAATGACATTCCAGAATTAAAATTATTTTTAAAACACAAAAAATCATATAATTCTTCAGATATTCAGAATGAAATATTGAGAATTATTTCCCATGATATTTTGCGTAAAATTATTAAAATAATAAAAAAAAGAGGAGAATATTCTCTCATTGTTGATGAAACCAATGATGTACAGGGAAAAGAACAAGTTTCTATATCGATCAGATCTGTAGATGAAGATACTCTTGAAATTGATGAGTTTTTTCTTGGTCTCTATGACACTCACTCTATGACTGGGGAATCATTGTATAATATTATAAAAGACATGCTTATTCGTTTTGATTTAAGTATGGATCTCTTGCGAGGACAATGCTATGACGGAGGATCAAATATGACCGGAATAAAAAACGGTGTCAAATCAAGAGTGTTGGCAGATCAACCAATGGCTTTATTTATTCATTGTTCAGCTCATTCTCTAAATTTGGCTGTGCAGGATTCTTCAAAAAGAATTCCTTTAATACGTGATTGCCTTCAATGGGTAAACGACATAGGAGTTATTGTCAAAGAATCACCAAAACGATCACATAATTTTCATGAGATTGCTAAGGCTCATGGAATAGAGAAAACTGGCCCTCGGCCATTATGCCCAACCCGTTGGACCATCAGACATACTTCATTGTCAGGGGTTATCAATACTTACCCTGCTGTTTTGGACTTTCTATTTTCATTAGCATCTTGTAATGATGATATAGGGTCCAAAGCCAGGGGACTTTATGATCAATTATCAAAGGGTTCTATATACTTTGGAATTAGACTTAGTTATCTAATGTTTTCTTTAACTGATCAATTGAGCAATGTTCTTCAAAGTGAAACGCAAACTGTAGCTGGGGCAAAGGAAGCTGTTGAGTTAGTTTTAGAATCTTTAAAAAAAAAACGCTCAGAACAATTTTTTAATGAAATGTGGAAGGATGTAAAGAAAAAATAAAAGAAATGAATCTTGAGGACCCCTCGTTACCGAGAAAGCGAGAGATTCCTAAAAAATTTCTATATAAACCTAACGAGTCTGAACACAAGTTCACGTCAATAGAAGAATATTTTAGAAAAACTTTCTATGAAGTTATTGATGGGATAATCAACGAGATTGAATTAAGATTCTCCCAACCGGGGTTTTTAAAATATCTACAAATCGAAAAAATTGTTATTTTAGAAACCCGTTTTTGGGACCAATCTGTTATAGATATTTTTTTTTTTTTTTTTTTTTTTATTTTATAATGACCTCGTTTTTGTAAAATAAAACATACGGTCATTCAGAACTTACATAAGTTGTGTACATTTTTTAGGTATATTTACATTAATATACAATTTTTATATGTTAATATCATTTTTTTTTATAAATTTTATTATAAGTTTGTAGTATTTTTTTTTTTTTTCGCCTTCTTGGAGAATAGTCTTTATTCGTGTTGGTTGGGGAACATTTTCACTTAGGCTTTTCCAAAGTTCGTCGCTCGTCACTTGGTGTTTGCTGCACTCTAGGAATATATGGTCCAAGGTTGCCTCAGTTCTTCCATCGCAGGTACAATTCGGGGAGTTTAATATTCCAACTCTATGGAGGTGCACCGGACTAAAATTGTGTCCGATTCTCATTCGGTTGATACAAGTTATTCCTTTTCTGTCCCATTTTAGATTATGGAACCATGGTTTGTATTTTATGATAGGCCTTATTTCTTTCACCATTTTCCCTTTTTCCATGCTGGTTTTTTCCCATTCTTTTTGCCATTCTGCTCTTAGCCGCGAATTACTTTCTGCGTAAACATCTGACCATGGAATTTTCATATCTGCTAAATCATCTCCATCAATTAAAGCTTCTTTTGCCGCTGTATCCGCTAATTCATTTCCTCTTATTTGGTTGTGGCCCGGTATCCAAGTCAAGTATACTTCTAGATTGTTTAGCTGTGCCTCTTTTAGGGTTTCTACTATTTCGTAGCATATATAATTCGTTTTTTTTGTTGGGAAGTTTTTTAGATGCTCCAATACACTTTTGGAATCGGTAAAGATTAGACTTTTAGGGATTTTATTAGTCGTAATATATTTAACAGCCTGCAGAAGAGCAAAAGCTTCCGCTGAGAATATTGTGGTTATACTGGGAAATTTGTATTTTCTAATGATATTTTTTTCAGGTATTACGTAAGCGCACCCTACTTTCTCTTTGGGAATTTTCGCCCCATCCGTAAAAATCCTTAGAAAATTTGGGTAGTTTGTATTAATATAGTGGTTTAGTATATAGCTTTGATAAGGTATCCCTTTCTCAAGTTCCATTTGGATCACTTTTATGTCTATATAGTTTATGTTATAGTCGTAGTTGTAGCTTAGAGGTAAATATGTACTATGAATATATGGCGTATATTTTGTTAAATTATTGAATATTTTCACAAGGTATGGGCTTTTTTTATTTCGTTCTGATATATTTTTACTTAGCGACTTGAGTGACTCTGTAACTGGGTGGTCATGAATATTACTTCGTGTTAATATATATTTATCGGCTAGTTTATTTCTTCTCAAATGCAGTGGCTCTATCACTGCCTCCACCTGCATTGCATTCACTGGTGAAGAGCGCATATACCCCATTGCCAAACGTAGTGCTTTATTTTGAATTATATTCAGTTTATCTAGAATATTGTTTGAAGCATTTGCATAAATAAAGGATCCATAATCGATTTTTGCTCTTATTAGTGATTTGTATATCATAAGGTTAATTGATGGATCTGCCCCCCATGAGCATCTATTTATCATACGTAAGATATTCAAGGCTGATTCGCATTTTTTTTGAACCTCCAAGATATGTTTTTTCCATGAGAGCTTGGAGTCTAAATATACTCCTAAAAATTTAATATCTGGAACACATTCTATAATATGCCCATTTACACTTATTTGGTAGTTACCTATAGGAGAATATTTTCTTGTAAAATTTACTGCTTTAGTTTTATTTAATGATATGTCCAAACCAAGCGATTTTAAATGGTTAGCCATTTTTTCCAAGCATTTATTCACTCTATTAGCATTAGTATAGCTAGATGGAGAACTAGTATATATGCAAATATCATCAGCGAATTTCAATAGTTTCATCTTTGCGCTGATCATTTTATCTATATCATTAATATATAATGTGAATAACAATGGGCTTAAGACTGTGCCTTGGGGCAGTCCGTTATAGGTATTTCTTGGCCCTATTATATAATTTCCAGCCTTTAGATATATTTTTCTTAATCCATATAATTTGTATATAATATTAATTATGGCAGCGGGTAGTCCTATTCTGTTTAATTTTGTACAAAGTATTGAGAGATTTACATTATCGTACGCCCCTTGTATATCGATAAATATTGCGGTTAGTATTTTTCTTTCTGAAAATGTTTTATATATATCGTTTGAGATTAGGGTGAGGTTATCGGTTGTTGATCTTTGTTTTCTAAAACCAAATTGTAGGGGTGATATCAGAAAATTATTTTCTAGCCACCATTCTATTCTATTTTTAATCAATGTCTCGAAGATTTTTTGTATACTAGATGCCATTGAAATTGGTCTATAGGATATTGGTTCATTAGGGCTCTTTTTAGGTTTAACTATTGGGATTACTATATAAGTGTTCCAACTTTCTGGTATATCTTGCGTACTAAATATGTGATTTAAAACCTTTAAAAGGATATCTTTAGCTTTACTAGATAGATTTTTTATCATCGAATAGGTTATTTTATCATGTCCGGGTGCCTTATCAGTTTTTGTATCCAGCACCGATGATAGTTCTTTGGTGGTGAACTCCTCTGTGAGCCAATCTCTATTTACATCAACGTAGTAGTTCGGGTTTTTTTGGGGAACATATAATGGGGTTAATTGCTGAAAAAAATTTTCTACCGATTCATAATTACAAGTTTCCCCTGGAGGGGATGATATATTCTTCAATTTTTTTATAGTTTTCCATATATCAGTGATTTGTGTATTTTGGTTTAGAGTGGAGCAAAATTTTGTCCAGCTTACTCTTTTCTTTTTTTTTATCAAATTTTTAAAGTCGCTATTAATTTTTTTGAAGCTTTTCAAAATTAATGAAATTACTATTTTCCTTATATGCTTTGAATATATTTTTCCTAATTCGCATAAGGTTACTACACTCATCATCCCACCAAGAGGTGAGTTTACTTTTTTTGTTTGGTTGCCTTAGCGCCAGTTATAGGTATCGCTGTTTCTGCCGCCTTATTTATATTTTCAATAAATTTACTATATGATATTGTTTCACCATTTATATTATTTATAAGGGAGTCAAAAGATGAGGAGTACACACCCCAGTCGGCCTTGTGTACTTTCCACTTAGTCATTCGAGGTGGCTCGTCTGATAACCGAAGATTTGTTGGGAAGTATTTTATTATAATTGGGAGGTGATCGGACCCCATTGGATCCTGACTTACTTCCCATTCCAAGTGAGG
>JAKCPI010008751.1:0-19072 GCA_023213315.1 Euborellia annulipes | reverse complement strand
CCTTAAATTTTGTTTATTTTTGAAAAGATTAATCACTTTCACTATCGCCAAAATAACATGACGTTATTTTTACTTTTTGCATTCCCAAAATATATTAGTTTACTGTTATTTTAATAACATAGCAAAAAATTTCAAATAAAAGCCATAATATTTCTCTTTTCTTCTCAAAAAAATTATTTTTTAAAAATAAATTGGACCTTTAATGTTGATAAATAATTTGTAATTCATCGGTCAATAAATTTGATTGAGGTCAACCCACCCACATAAAGGGAAGATATATTTTTAACTTGTTAGTAAATATCAGATGATTAAAAATATTTATCACTTACACGTGTGTGTATAATTATTGCAAAAATTAAACTTTCTATTATAATCAATAGTCTATGGAAATTAAATATGCAGCTTTTAACATCTCCCCCTTTTGTGATTCATATTTAAAGGTTTTTAAAAATAGACATTTCACATATCAATGAAAATTTTCTTTTTAATAAAGTAAGCATGCCTTTAATAATTAAATATTTCTCACTCTTCCAAATTTTGATATATTATACATTTCTTTAAAATTCTTTGATTATTGAAATTTAAAGAATTTAGTTAACCCGTTTCAATCATTTTCAATTCTTATTTTTTAAAAGGTGAGCTGTGCTCAAAAGAAATTTGACATTTTGTTCCTGTCAGTTGAAAAAAAAACAAACAAAAGGAGTAAAAAATCAAAATTCCATCAGTTGAGAAGAAGATATTGGCAATCATTGCTGTTAAGTGATGCCAAGCGCGGCGAAAGCTCGGATTTTGTGACCCAGAACAATCAGCGTGTTGAAAGCCATCGATACAATGTATTTAAACATTTATTTAATAAAGTCAAGACCCTAAATTGTCTGAGTAGCCGAAAAGGGTTAAAAAGAAATGATATGAAAAGACTAAAATAAAAATAGGCAATTGATTTGTGACCAAAGCAATGGAATTTCTGGAACACAAAACCTGGAAGAAATTGAAGCTTTTTTTTGAGAATAGCCAACTAAAAGAAGAATAAATTATTTATTATCAATATACAGTAGAAACTCGACTACTTCTTTAAATTGTAATAATCAAAGAAATGTTTTGGGACAAAATAAAACGGAAATGTATACCTTTATTTGGGGCAATTGGAGTATTTAATAAAACAATCTATATATATAATAGCGGTGTAAAATAAGAGAACCGGAAACCAGAAAAGCTTTATTTATTCAGAAAAATACAACAATAAACAACGTCTCCAAGGACAAATCAAAATATAACCTAGACAACCTCTTTATACTTTATTGATTGAAATCTTTTTGGCTTCTTTATTGGACCGCCGGACTTCGTCGTACCGGTTAACGTTGGGACAACAATTCGGAGGGAAGCGTCTCATTGGTGGTTCTTCGGACCTTCTTTGGAAATATCGCTGGATCTCGGTTTCTTCAGTTTGGAAGTCTGGAGCTTCAGTAAAAATTTCCACTTTACTGAAACTCCGGACTTCCAAACTGAATAAATCGAGATCCAGCGACTGGGGATTTCCAAAGAAGATCCGAAGAACCTCCGAGACCCTTGCCTTCGAACTGTTGTCCCAACATCAACCCGTACAACGAAGTTTTCGAAGTCTGGCCGTCCAATAAAGGAGCCAAAAATATTTCTTTTGAAAGAAAGGAACATAGACAATCCACTTTACAAGTGGTTCGAATAAAGCTGTGTTTCGCGTGTGGGTCGCGACTCCTAGGGGGTCGCGAAGCCTTACAAGGGGCGTCGCCAGCAAAAGGAAAATGGCAAAGTTCTACATACAATAAAAACACAATTACAGTGAGAAGGATGTGCTTGTTTATTTTGCAAAAATTTGTCAAATCGTGGTACTCTTTTTTAAATATTAACAATCAAATCATTTTCTATTTCTCTTTTTAGTTTTAATGTCTTTCATTGAAAAGAACGTCAGTTCACATAGGTAGAAAGTGACGAATGGCACTAATAATTTTAAAGCTTCCCTTGCCAGCTCTGGATATTCTTGTGTTCTTTTCATCCAAAACAAGTCAGCACTTTGCGAATGAAATTCCATTTTAAGCATACCGGGGCAGCTAAATCTATAAGATTTTCTATTAAAGAAAAATCTTTTAATTTACTAATTTTTTGTCTGTCTATAGACCCCCCTTGGTCTGCCAGAATTTTTCTACCTATAAACGGGTCGCATATTCAAAAAGATTGAAAAACACTGCCATAAAGTAATCAGAATTCGAAATTAAAAAATTTCCTTTCCAACATAAAACACTATCAATTTGTAAATTTCCTAGTTTTTGAACATACTGGCTGTTTTTGAGAAATATAAAATATCATCCGGAATTCAAACAATTAAATTACATACAAGCAGTAAATGTTATATAACAAGTAATAGAATTAAATATCTATTGATATTTATATATATAGAGCGTTTCATTTCTTCAACGAGAAATGATATTTATTATCATTCGAAAGAATTTTACTACTTATCTATTGTATAAAAATCACAAATTATTTAATAAGATTATTTTTTATTAATCAGCATTTTCGTAGATAAGAATAAAGTAGGCAAAAATAGATATTCATTCAGTGAATACATCAAAGTGCAAACATTTGAAATTGAATCTATTTCGTTCATGGACTGCCAAATATTTTTACCGGCCAAATAATTTCTAATCTAAATAGTGAAAAGATTTGATTTGGATATGCAGAGAATTTTGATAAAACCTAAAAGGACCTTATCACAATCAGTGAGTCATTTTTTTAAATCTATTATTCTATTCAAATATAAAATTACTTGGGATATTTATTTCTTCTCATCGTGGAAGCCAACTAAATTTATCTCTCCCTGTCTAAGATTAAAACACGGTGAATGAACTCTTTACTTTGTTTCAATTTGAATAGAGCAAAAAATAGTTTGTCACATATAAAAATGCATGAAAAATAATTGAAAAAAAAGGAGGAATATAATTATGGTCTAGATCTTTTTTTTTCAATTATATTAATAGAACTTCAAGTTTTTTCTTTTTAATTTCTGTATTTACAAAAAAAAAAAAAAAATATCGCTGTTTGATATTTTTTATATATTTTTTATCAACTTAACGAGCGCCTCCCTCAATTTGAAGGACAAATATTAATCACCTTGAGTTGGCAAAATTACATTCTAGTTGGTTCACTAATAAAAAAGGTCAAATAACAGAAACTTGATTAACATTGTTGTTCTCCTTTCCTATCTAACAAAAAATATTTTACCTAAGGCTCTGATATCATACAAATATTTAGAAAATATTTTTTTTTTAATATAGTTGAATAAATATTATAAATATATTTTTACTAGTTCCATTTTCAGTGGGGCTTGTAAGAGATTTTTTGGGGCATATTTTAGAGCCATGAGGTGGATTTGAACTCAAGTTGTCCTCGACTAAAGATTTTTGCGTTTTATTGAAGAATTTAAATTAAAATACCCGTGAGATAGACAAAACACAATTGGACATGATTCGATATCATTGAACAAAATGTTTGCCATTGAGCGTTTTGATCAATCAGTGTGCATTGGCATAGAGCAAAATGTTTTGGCTTTGAGCCTTTTGCTCAATTGGTGTGCGTCGGTATTGAGCAAAACGTTTTATTCTTGGACAGTCTGAAAACGTTTTGCTTAATTGGTAATGCGTTCAGCCTTATTGTATAACGAACTATTGCCATATCAAAAAATCTGTTATGACTGGTCGCACAGCACACAACTTTCTCTTAGTTTCAGTAATCGAAAGTTGTGTTCTGTGCTTGTCACGCCAGATTATTTTGTGTTGAGATATATTTAGTTTCCGACAGTACGGTACATTTGAATTTGAAAAATTTATAAACTATTTGTTTGTCTATTTTTTTACCAGGGCAACCATTTCTCCTATCCTTCCTATGAAGTACAAGAGTAAAGTGTTCTTCAGAAGATTTCAATGGCAAAATGAAAATATACATTTTAAAGAGCATCTAAAAAATAATTGATTTTTGAATTTTAATCAAAATCGTTGCAGCGAATTTTGAGAAAATCGAAAAAAAAAAACTGAAAAACTACATCAGTAAAGTACTATTACTTTTTGGCCGATTTTGATCAAAAGCTTATTTTCACGCCCTAGGTGGGTGTCTAACTTAAATATAAAATTTGAACCTCCTAGCTCAATTCCTTCATGCTTTATATTGAACACACACAGACAGACAGACCATGTCACGAAAACCACTTTTTTGGATTCCGGGTACTTCAAAACGTGTATATCCATTAAAATCTCGACATCGAATTTTTGACATGAATTCAATACTTTCTCTCTCCCTATATATATAACATATATAGAGATAAGAGGAAGTAAAAATCACTATTGAGATTTCAACTGAATTAGGTCTATAAGTTTTGAGCCTCTTAAAACTCATTGTATTATCAAAATAAGTAAACGTTTTTAAAGTAAAATAGAGAATGACAGCACATATTTTGTTTAATATTCCCAAAGGTCTCTCCCCTCTGCTTCCAATTATTTCACGCATTCCTATTCATTGGAGACTAAAAGTTAAACTTAATAATAATAATCATATTTTGATTAATTATTGTTATATAAAAGAATATTTGAATAATAAATAATCATGGGAAAAATCGCAAACTAATAAATTTCCAATTAATCATAATTAATTATTATTTATTAATGTGATTTATTAGAACATTATGATGTTTTTTATTTATTTAGTATAATTACTCTTATCATGTCCTAAATTGCATTTAATTATTTTTGAATTGAACCAAATGATGCAAACGTATTTCGTATATCTTTTAAATTTAAGGAAAAATCTTATCTTTTATAATGTCAGTTTTATTTAAGAATTGCTAGAGAGAGGTTGCTATTTAATTATTACTTTGTTTTTAGAGAGATGGATTTTGACGATATTCTGGATGAATTAGGGGAATTTGGAAGATACCAGCTGAAATATTACTTCCTTGTGTGTCTGCCCGTGTTCTTCGCCGCAGCAAACAGCCTCAGCTATGTCTTTACTGCTGGTATACCCGATTATAGGTAACTTAATAAATTATACTAAAGTATTTTGTTCAAGTTAAAAATAATATTACTTTTGGCATCAAACCATCATATTTTTACTAAATTGATTAAAAATTTGTATAAAGTAGATGTTAAAAACATTTTTGGTTCTCCTCTCCCTTATTACTTTCTCTTACCTATATATGAAATATATAAAGAGAAAGTATTGCGATCATGTTAAAAATTCGATGTCGAGATTTTGATGGTTATATCCCCTGAATCAAAAAAGTATGTCCCGCAAATTGGTCTGTCTCCCTATGGGATTGAAATTTTATTTTCAAGTTAGTTCCGCTCCCGGCCACTCAAAATAAGCTTTTGGACAAAATCGACTAAAAAGTACTAGTACTTTACTGAAGTACTTTTTCAGTATTTTTCGAATTTCTCAAAATTGGCTCTAACGATTTTGATTAAAATTCATAATTTAATTATTTTTTAGATTCTTTTTAAAATTTTATTCTTATTTTGACCTGAAGACTGTTCGAAGTACACTTTACTGATGTAGTATTTGAGATTTTTCAAATTCATTTTCCGGCTCTTCCTTCCATAGAGCCAATGTTAAATCCCTATGGGGATTTGCATGTTAATTTCGATTCCCTTTAGAACTTTTTACAGAATAAAAAAAATTTTTTGCATTTATGAAATTTTATATTTATTTAGGATTCTCTATTGTGTATAAAATATCCAAATATGAGATTAAAATTTTGAAAAATAACCAGAGTTTATTTCAAGCAGTCAACATTTAAAACGCAAGTGCTATGGAAACTAAATATATCTCGACACAAAAAAATCTTGTGTGACAAGCACAGTACCCAACTTTCAATTACCGAAGCTAAGAGCAAGTTGTGTGCTGTGCGACGAGTCACACCAAATTTTTTATCAGAATTTTTCCGAGGTTTCCTAAGTCAAAACAAAAACATTCGTCTATAGAAACCTCTGATATTGAATATAAAGGAAATACTCTTTTACTAAAACTAATTTGATTGTTTAAGATGTTTCGTGCCCGGCTGTGATAACGAGACAAATCCCCAACTGGAAGAGCCCTGGGTTCGAAGAGCAGTTCCACCATCATCGTTCTATGCAGGTGCCAAGGAATTCGTACCGAATCAATGTCTGCAATATGTGCCTCTTGGGGAGAATTCTTCTACCAGTGATACTTGCCCTTTTGAATTTTCCAAAGACACTCTCCAATGTGATCGTTGGGTTTTCAGCAAAGAACACACGATAGTACAAGATGTAAGCTTCTTCTACAAGTCTAATATCCAATAATACAGATTCTCTGAAAAGGTACCATCTTTTGGTTAAATTTAATGAATATTAGAGAAGAAAATTTATCATATCATATCATACAGGAAAAATATGTGGAATAAAAAAAAATGTCTTCACTATTTAAGACCGTAATTCCTATGGGAAATTAAAATAATTTGCAGTCCGTGGACAGAGTCGGGAATCGCAAAAGTTTTAATATAAAATAAAATAATAAATAAATTTGTAGACTCCTCAATAAAATTTAAATATAGATAGGAAGCGCGTGAGCTCCAGACCACATCCGACGGTAAAGGAAGGCTTTGGATATAATATCTCCATTTTTCTCCATAAACAAAACTTGGTGGTGTTTTTAAGTTAGGCACAACTTTCTCTTATCTAAGGATCTACAAATGTATTTATTATTTTTTTTACTTTATAACGCTAATAAATAAGCAATAGGAAGTCTAGCCCTGCTGAGATGAAGGCTCTTGTTTCTTAATCGAAGGGATTGGTTCGCTTCCTGCTTATTTAAAATAATTGCCAATCAATTGATTGAAATAATTATTGATGATGAGTGAAGAAGTTGAGCCAGCCAATGTAGGTGTTGGGAGTTTTATTACACAGAGGCTCCTTCATTGGTTGATTCTTCTTTGTTACTAATCACTACACCCACCAACTATGTATAGCTTATGGTTATACTCAAATAAATACTCAGTAAGGAGAAAAGCGCAGTCGATTTCGTAAAAACATATATGAAAAAAACAGTAATTTGAGCTATTCAACTATCTATTCTTATTTTTTAATAATGAAAGGAGAATACGCCATTTAATATTATAGGCCCATTTAATAAGTTATTTTAATAACTTTACTGGATAACACATAAAACGTACAGCTATGAAATTCTACCTTAACCTTGCTGTGCCAATTCTAAACAATAAATGTCTTTAATTATTTAAAATTTTTTTCATTTTCTCTTAAACATTTAGATATTTTTTTTTTAAATTTTTCTTAAAAAAAAAAATAGATGGTGACCTCTGGAGCAATCTGTATTAATTACTTTATTTACTATATTTTTCCTGATACTTAATGATAGTTAAATACAGGTAGTTAATATTTAGAGAAATGAAGTGAAGGCAATCTGCTCCCTTAGTGGAACATCACGTGTCCTGAGAACCAATGGATGCTGTCAATGGTGGGCACGATGCACTTCTCAGGAATCGTCGTCGGCTCGGCCTGGTTCGGATTTCTCGCTGATAAGTAAGTTAATCCACAACAATAATGATAAGACAATGTGGAGGAAGGCCGTAATACAGATAGAAGATGAAATAAAAACAAGGCTTGTTTTCGGCCCGAATTATTTTATTTTTCTTTGTTGACGTTTCGGTGACTCAACGTCCCCATCTAGTCCATGTGACGTTTAGTTCCCGAAACGTCGACAAAGGAAAATAAAATAATCGGCCCCCAATCCCTTTGGTTTTTTTTCCTGAAAACAAGTCTTGTTTTTATTTCATCTTTTAGTGATAATATTTATAAGCTTAAAAAGTTCTTCGTTTTTAAAACCGAAATTTATTCGGATTTCTGAAAAGATGAACTTTTGGGCCTTATTTGTTTCTTGAATTTTTCCTTTATATTTAAAAATATTATTTTCATCTTTTATTTAAAAAAAAAAAAAGATTATTATTTACTTTTTTATGTAATTTTGCTGAACTTTTTTTCTAAAGATAATTTAACTACTAAATTATATCATTAAATATAAAATAATAATTTAATTTTCCAACATACCTACTAATCTAAAAGACATTTTTTTTTTAAATTTTATTATATAATCATTCTCAGAGAGGATTTCTCAATCGAGGTGAAGTGATTCCCTCTGAGTCAGTGTTGGAATTTTCATGATCAAAACCCAAAGTTCAAGGCCTCAAGCCAAACTGGGAGGCACGGACTAGCTAGCTAAGGGGAGGCGAGAATATTAGTCAATGCAATTTTCCAAATGATTACTAAATTTTTTTTATAAAGAAAATAATAAATAAGAATAAAAATATTTTTTTAAGTTTACAGAGAAAGTCTTGGGAAAGTGGTGTAGAGAAATTTTAATTAAAATCTAATAATAACCTAATGATTTCAGATTCGGGCGAAAGAATGTGTTCGTCTTTACTATTCTTCTGATGTCTGCCACTGGAGTCTTACAGGCTGTGGCCACGGACTATATCACCTTTCAGGTCTTCGTATTTCTGAATGCTTTGGGTACCAGCGGAGTCTTTCCACTTGCCTTCATTATAGGTACAAGAACAGTTTGTTTTAGTGATAATAAAGTAACTATAACACAGGGGAACAAAAAAAAATTTTTTTCTTCGTCATAAGCTTATGAAGTCAATGATGACGAAGTACTCAGCCTATAAATTATTTTGTTTGAATTGACTCTGGTTCTCATGATAAACTGGACCAAAAACACCAAAGAAAATCCCATACAAAACGTTTTTCTGAACTCTTAAGCCCCTCATACACGCCGTGCTTTAGCACGTGAGCCCGGCTCGGCTCGCCTTCAAACGAGCCAAATCCGCAAGTGTGTGGGCTCTTACGGGCCGAGCCGAGCCGAGCCGGGACAGATCCGTCTGGGCCTTCTGTCCAGCTCGGATCGGCTCAGGAGCAGATCCGCACGTGTGTTGGCTCTTGCGAATCGGGCTCGTTCCACAGATAAAGTATTTTATTTTATTTTTTGGTCGGCTCGGCTCGTGAGAGTCCACACACTAGCGGATTTGGCTCGTTTGTAGCCGAGCCGGACTCGCACGCGTGTGTGGTAAAAAATCGCCGGATCCGGCTCTCGTACCAAAATACGGCGTGTATAGGGCGATTCAGCAAAATATTTTGCCATTGAACGTTTTGCTCAATCGGTGTGCGTTGGCATTGATCAAAATGTTCTGTCATTAAGCGTTTTTGCCTAATCGGTGTGCATTTAGCATTGGACAAAATGTTCGGCCATTGAGCAAAAACGCTCAATGACAAAACATTTTGTTCACTGATGACGTATCATGCTCAATTGTCTTTTGCCTCCTCCGTGTGCGTTGACCCGTAGAAAAGCATTGAAAACAAAAACAGTTTTAAGCCCGATTAGTCAAAAACGTTTTGTCAAAGAGTGTTTTTGCTCAAATGGTGTGCGATCAGCCTTATTGATATCTTTTTGTTTTTTATAATTAAATTTGTATCATTAAAATAATTTAATAATTTTAAAATAAACTTTTTAAAAAATATTCGCCTCCTTCTTTATGTAATTTCCAGTATAAATTGGATTGCATTTATCTCAAAAAAATAGAGTCAATTGAACAAAAATATTGTTATTTATTATTAACGGATGAAAGTAGGACTTAATAAATCCCATGCCGCAGAATCAGTGTTGCCCTGTGTAAATGAAGTTAGAAAAAATGAATTCAAAATTAACTTGTAATGAATAAGTTAGATAAACTCTAATTAATAATCATGATGGTTTGCAGGTGTTGAACTAGTAGGACGCAGTAAACGGGAAATGACTTGCATTGTGCTCAATTACTTCTACGCTATTGGAGAAGCTGCTGTAGCTCTTATCGCTTGGCTCACACTCGACTGGATTTGGTTACAGGTGCTTGTATCTGCACCAGCAGCCTGCTTTATTTTCTATTTCTGGTAAAACACAAATATTTATGATATACAAATAGAGGAAAATATTTAATTTCGGAATACCATTTACATTTTTCACATATCTAATATTTTGGTGAAATAATTTTCTTATCATAAATCAAAAGTTTGGAATGTTTTCTTTATTTCTATCTCTATTTTATCAAAATCTTTAATATTAAAAAAAAAAATTTAAATACAGACTACTGCTAAAAATTCATAGAAATACTGAAGAAATACAATTTATCATCATCATCAACATCTTTCGCTTTTTTAATTAAATACTTTTATTTAACTTACTTTTTCAAGTTCATCAACTTTTAGTCTTTTTTTTTAGACACTTCCCGATGAATTAAAGGGCTGAAACTTCGTATTTTGGGTAATTTTAAATGTCAACACCACATATGAAAAATCTGGTGTGACTGGCCACAGCACACAACTTTCTCTTACCTTCGGTAATCGAAAGTGGTGTTCTGTGCTTGTCACACCAGATTTTTTGTGTCGACATATATTTAGTTCCCGACAGTACGGAACATTTGAATTCAGATGTAAAATTTATAAGTGTGGGAAAATATTTATATTTTGTTACCATGGCAACCATTTTTCCTATCTTCCCTATGAAATACAAGAGTAAAGTGGTCTTCAGAAGATTTCAATTGCAAAATGAGAATATACATTTTAAAGAGCATCTAAAAATAATTGATTTTTGAATTTTAAAAAATCGTTGGAGCAAATTTTGAGAAAATCGAAAAAAACTGAAAAAGTACATCAGTAAAGTACTAGTACTCTTTGGCCGATTTTGATTAAAAGCTTATTTTTCCGGTCCCGGGAGATGTTTAACTTAAATATAAAATTTCAACCTCGTAGCTCAATTCCTTCATGCTTAAAATTGAACACACACACACCCACACACCCACCCACACACACACACAGACAGACCATGTCCGAAACCACTTTTTTGGATTCAGGGACCTCAAAACGTGAAGATCCATCAAAATCTCGACATCGAATTTTTGACATGAATCCAATATTTCTCTCATATATACTAACATATATATAGAGGTAAGAGAAAGAAAAAGATCAAAATAGGCCAAACTAATGTGGTACCTTTGAAACCATACGCGAATTAGTCTATTTTCAAAAGACTTTTTTTCGGGTATATGAATTAATAAATATTTACTTATATAAAAAGAGAGAATAAATTTAATTGTTCTTGTTAAAATTGATGATTATTTATGATAAAATAAAAGCGCAGGGCGCTCGCTCATTGATATCTTAAGGAATTGCTATTCTTAGAGACTCAGAATCCCAGAATTTTATCATAAATAATCATCAATTTTAACAAGAACAATTAAATTTATTCTCTCTTTTTTTAGTTTAAATAAAAGCATTTTAAGTTTTTTATCTTTGAAAGTTTCAATCTCAGTGATGCATTCATCGAAAGGAATAGGCTACACACCGGTGCTGCGGAATCCCTTTGTCAGAGTAGGACATCCAGTTGGATTAAAGGAGCAAATGGGGATGAAACTAGAAATAGGATTTCTTTATTACCTAAAAATATGGTATGAGCACAGGAAGAGGAATTAAAGATAGGAAATGATTAATCTTATATCTATAGGAAATGATTTTAACTATGCCGATGGATAGCTAAGGCTAGATGCCTCTATGAAGTATTGAAAACACTTATTTGTTATTTACAGGATGATACCTGAATCGGTACGTTGGCTTTTGGCTCATAAGAAGAACTCTGAAGCGACTTCGATCATCAAGAAAGCAGCCGAAGCCAACGGGGTTGTCCTTTCTGAGAGACTCCTCTCATCCCTTGAAGAATCTCCGAATTCTAAAGAAATCGAAGCCATTGTAAGTAAAAGAATATAAACAATAAGGGTTCGTCCACATATTACGTACGCGATAGGGAAGTCTGTATAAAACGTTACTAATTGTGACATAGGGACCCGGGGGTTTCTCTAACAAGTGTGACATAACAATTCTAACGACGGTAGAAACAGCTATGTTTGATATTGAAAAGGAGCAGGAGGTTTACTCGATTGTTTAGCAGATGGAGGTTTATGAATTCATAAATTATTTCATCTCTGCACCTCCATCTGCTAAACAATCGAGTAAACCTCCTGCTCCTTTTATAACAATTCAAAAATTGAATTTATAAAATTAAAAAAAAAAGTCGAATAATTTTCACAACAGGATGGACAAAAATGGAGTGATTACTTGATTCACGATTTTACTAAAAAACGTAAAATGATGTTAATTTTGAATAAGAAATTTTATTCGGAGGGAGATGGGTAGTTCTTCTATGTTGAGACATAATATTTGTAGGGGGGTTTGTTTGTATGTGACTCACTGTGACATTGGGGGAGGGACTAGAAAATCGTCAAAAAAGGCGTTACGTAATCTATGGACGACCCCTAACATGAAAACACAAACTATTATTTAATTTAATAAGAAGAGAATTAGCTGAAAAAAGCTCGTCATTTATATGATCAATATAGGACATCGTAGATTTATTTTGACATTCTGAGCCGATCTTGATTATATCATCACCTTCGTGCGCCGCGTTTTTTGGCATCTTTCCATTTCCATGTTTGCAAAAACTTTCAGGATCTTAAACATATTTAATTTATTAACTAGATAGAGCTTTGTTTATTAAAGCTTTTGTGGTTTGTATTATTATCATGGGAGTTTTTAATTGTAGACAACATTTTGTATTAATTATTAATTAAAAATATAAAACGTTTCGACTGCTTATTCTGCAGTCAGCAAGTAGTCGAAACGTTGTACAATATTTATATTTTTATTTGATATTGTTTGAAAAAGATGAAATTTTTTTCAATCAACCCTCAAATAGACTTTGAGTAAGCCAATATATCGTTTCACGATAGCAAATTTAATTTAGAATTTAATGTAGAATTAATATTCAAAGAATACCTTGCTTCGGATTTGAGTCAGTGATATAATTAACAACTTTGTATTTATTTGTTGGTGGGCCAAACGTTGTTTGTTAAATCTTCTTCTTTCCTTGCTTATTATTATTATTATTTTGCGGTGAGGGGTCGGCCGTCCTTACTCTACCCCTCCACTGAACCCTATCCACAACAGTTGTCTCCGACAGGCCAATCTTTTTATTATTCGAATTACAATTTGAATACCAATTTTGATATTTAATTATCAAATTTTGTATCTCTCATTCTCCTTATTCTGATGCCACAACAAGGAATCGATTGCGCTTAGATTTTATCTTTAGCCTATCTCTTTTTTGTGACGCCTAATCTTATTCACTTAAGATAATTTGATGAGTTTATTTGATTGGAGATACGGCGGCACTAGCCGATCTTCCTTCGCAGCGACCTCCAGCTTACTTATAGTCTCTAGGGCTATAATTAAAATTCAAGCTCTAGTTGGTATACATAACGTTTGTTCTTATATCTAAATATAAAGATACTACTTTTGAAAGATCTCCGCTACTGTCACTTGTTTTCCTATTAAAAAGCTCCGAGCGATTGTATGAAAAGATTATTACTTAGGAACAGTGGATGTCAGCCAAGCAGGAGAATCTCTATCAAATGAAAATCCCAATTCAAGAAAATGTTTCGCCTTTAATTAGATAATGCCATCATCAGTTCTTATGAGAATATTGGCAATTTCAATGTATACACCATCGAAATGCAGATAGGGTTGTTATAATATAACAACTCTATATAACTATATATTATATATTTACATATTGAAAATTATATATAAAATATGTTCATGACGAGTCGTATGCTCATCAGCCTCTATTGCCAAGTCTCAAATGTATATCAATTATATACCTATTGTACAGTGAGGGACAATATTAAGTCCCACCCATGCGTTTTCTACTTGTGATTATTTCATTGATTTTATAAAAAAAAAAAATGAAAATCTTTATTGGAAATTTTCTAGGTTTGAACCATGAAAGTTCCCCATTAAAAAATATATAATATATATTTTTAAAAACAATGAAATAATCACAAGTAGAAAACGCAAGGATGGGACTTAATATTGTCCCTCACTGTACAATGTCTTGAAGAAATTTTATTTAATAGGTTTGCTGGACAGGATATTATGTCTAACAAAAGGAAGGGAGCAGGAGTAGCCAAAAAATTGAAGCCTCCGATTTTCGACAATTACCGAGACGTTTTGGGAAAACCTTATTTTCCCATCATTAGTCTTTCAATTTGTATACGTCCCCGAGTTGTTATAAGGGCACCCTATGTATGGCTCAGTGATTAACTCAAATAAATAACTCACCCAAAAAATATAATACATAATGAATGTATTGTATTGTACCCATATGATAACTCCGGGGCATATACAATTTGAAAGACTGATGGGAGAATAATGTTTTCCCGAAATATCTGGCAATTATTGAAAATCGGAGGCTTCAATTTTTGGCTGTTCCCGCTTCCTTCTTTTTGTATAAATCAACAGGCACGTACTTCATTGGTTTCTTATGTCTAATTTCAAAGATCTCACTTTTGAAAGGAATCTCTCTCTACTGATGTTTCTTATCCCTTTGGAAAAGCAAAATGTTATTCTCTTTCAATATACCATCTAATGCAATAATATTGAGACTAGAGCCCGGTAGTTAGGCAGCTCAAATGGCACACGCTCACTAAACTTTTTCCTGATTAAAACATTGAAATAATTTTTATTTCGATATATCTTGAAATTAATATTAAAAAGATAAATTATTAAGATTATTCTTTCGTTAAAAAGTTCGTTCGGCCTATTGTCTGCTTTAAAAAAATTTTTCTCACATATAGGCAAGCTGCCATTTGGGCTGCCTAACTACCGGGCTTTTGTCTCAATACGATTGCAATAGATATTGGTGCCGAGGGCGGGTAATTGGTTATTATAAATCAATTAATATATTAATTTTATATTATTTTCATTTACAGAATCTAGATGCAAACGAAAAGCCGAAAGATTTCAAAGGAATGTGGGCGACTTTTGTTGAAATTTGCAAAACTCCTAAACTTCTCTTTAGATCACTCAATATGTTCTATAATTGGTAAGCGATTCTAATATATATTTTAGTCCCTGTGAAATTTTTTTATCAAATTAAAGATATACTGGCATAAATGTCCTAACTCCAACCATAATGTTTTCCTCACTTTTTACTGAAAATATATTTTTTGAGAAAATCAATTGGATATTTATTACTATAACAATTAAAATACATTAAAAATACTATAGTAATTTTATTTATTTTAATGAAGTTTTTGATATAAATTAATTTTTTAAATAATCTTTATTCTGGCTTTCACATTCCTTCAGGGTTGCCAGATTTGAAAAAAAAAGAAGATCGGGAATAATTCGGCTTCTAGAGTTTTAAATAATAATCTGTTTCTTTCTTTACACCAACAACTATTCTTTAAACTGAATATGTTTTCAGATGTTGAGTTAAAAGAATGTGTTATTGACAAAATAAATGAAATAACTTTTAAAAATTATTGCAATTAGATTATTTAAAAAAAAAAAAAAATCTGTCCATTGTGCATCGTATTTTTTATCCCATTCATTTACAATATGATATCAAATATTTATGAGGGCTCGCTGGTGTAGTGAGCTAGGTGTCAGCTTTCTGCAAAGAAGATCCCTGTTCAAATCCTTGGCGGTGGGATTTTTTCATTAAATAAAAATATTTATTTAATGTAAACAAATCCTCAAGCAGGCACTGGATTGGAATATAGGATCTTTCCACAATAGCCCTCAGGCAACTCTACGAGGAGAGAGTTGCTGTGACATCCCGTCCTGTGGAAGGGACGTAAAGAAGGTTCCCCTCAGTGATGCATTCTTCGAAAGGAGTAGGCTACACGCCGGTGCTGAGGGAGTCCCTCCTCAACTAGGACATCCTCCATAGCATAGAAGAGGTTGGATAAAAGGAGCCGGTTGGAACCAGAAATAAGGATTAGTTCACTAGCTAGAGACGAGAGCAGGAGGAGGAGTTAGAGACAGGAAATGATGTAACTTCACGGGTGCCGGTAGATGGCTACGGCCAGAGGCCGGTTGGGTTTGAGGTGTGTGTCTCCGTACACGTAAGCACCTCGGGAAATAAACGGGGATCCCGATAGGAATTTCAAATAATAATAATAATCAAATATTTATTTAGTACTCAAAATTTTTTCTCTGTAGCCCTATTTCTAGTATAGGCCTAGGTAGATTTTTAAATTTATTATAATTAAAATCAAACCACTTTTGTAAATATTCTACGGCAACTAAAAAAAAATTATTTGCCTCAATGTTAAATCTTTTACAGTATTAGCATTATCACATTTTAAAATTTCTGATCGAGATTAATAATCCATTTGTTTTATACCTTTTAAAAGATCATTCACAAATTTCTTTTGTGATTTTTAATATTGCAGGGCTGCCAACGCAATTGTATATTATGGTCTCTCGGTGAACTCGACATCGCTAGGCGGCAACAAGTACTTGAATTTTGCTCTCGTCTGTTTAGTGGAAATTCCTGGATATTCCATCTCCTGGGTGGCAATGAACAAGTTAGGTCGACGTTGGGCATTAGCCGGTGCACTCTTTCTGTGCTCTGGTACTTGTCTTGCAGCAGCTTTTGTACCTCCAGGTAAACTAATATCTTCTTACAAATTTTTTTAAATTTTATTTATTTTTATTAATCGAAATTTTTTTAGAAATTGAGTGGCTGGTGATTATCCTTTTCCTTGTGGGCAAAATCGGCATCACCGCTTCTTTTGGAGTTCTCTACGTCTATACTGCAGAATTATATCCGACCGTAATGCGTTCTGCTGGCGTCGGAGCGAGCTCTACATTTGCAAGAGTTGGAGCTATGCTTGCTCCTTTTGCCCCCTTACTAGTAATTATCTTCTTTATTTGATTAATGTTTTATCATCTGACCATTGCCTTTAATTAAGAAATTTAACTTATTTTAAAAAATATGGTGTTACTGGTTGCACAACACACAACTTTCTCTCAGAGGCGTACCGAGGCAGTTGGGGGCCTGGGGCGGAACTAGAAGAGGGGCCTTATATTGAATTTTTTTTGGGGGGGGGTGGTCATCTTTTAATATCCCTCTCCTCCATACACAAAAACATTTTTAAAATACCGTATATCCCGGAACCCCAAGGGGTATTTTCATTAAATTTTTTTTTTTTTATCTAAATTTTCCCATTTTTACTTGAGCCCCAAGGGCCCCGGGGCCTCTCAAAGAGAAATTTTCATTAAATTTTGTTTTTACTTGAGCCCCAAGGGCCCCGGGGCCTCTCAAAGAGAAATTTTCATTAAATTTTGTTTTTACTTGAGCCCCAAGGGCCCCGGGGCCTCTCAAAGAGAAATTTTCATTAAATTTTGATTTTACTTGAGCCCTGAGGGCCCCGGGGCCTCTCAAAGAGAAATGTTCATTAAATTTTGTTTTTACTTGAGCCCCAAGGGCCCCGGGGCCTCTCAAAGAAATTTTCATTAAATTTTGATTTTACTTGAGCCCTGAGGGCCCCGGGGCCTCTCAAAGAGAAATGTTCATTAAATTTTGTTTTTCCTCCCTTTGAGAGGCCCCGGGGCCTTTCAAAGGGAAATTTTCATTAAATTTTGATTTTACTTGAGCCCTGAGGGCCCCGGGGCCTCTCAAAGAGAAATTTTCATTAAATTTTGTTTTTCTCTTTGAGAGGCCCCGGGGCCTTTCAAAGGGAAATTTTCATTAAATTTTGATTTTACTTGAGCCCTGAGGGCCCCGGGGCCTCTCAAAGAGAAATTTTCATTAAATTTTGTTTTTACTTGAGCCCCAAGGGCCCCGGGGCCTCTCAAAGAAATTTTCATTAAATTTTGATTTTACTTGAGCCCTGAGGGCCCCGGGGCCTCTCAAAGAGAAATGTTCATTAAATTTTGTTTTTTTCTTTGAGAGGCCCCGGGGCCTTTCAAAGGGAAATTTTCATTAAATTTTGATTTTACTTGAGCCCTGAGGGCCCCGGGGCCTCTCAAAGAGAAATTTTCATTAAATTTTGTTTTTTCTGCTTTGAGAGGCCCTGGGGCCTTTCAAAGGGAAATTTTCATTAAATTTTGATTTTACTTGAGCCCTGAGGGCCCCGGGGCCTCTCAAAGAGAAATGTTCATTAAATTTTCTTTTTTTTAATCTAAATTTTCCCATTTTTACTTGAGCCCCAAGGGCCCCGGGGCCTCTCAAAGAGAAATTTTCATTAAATTTTGTTTTTACTTGAGCCCCAAGGGCCCCGGGGCCTCTCAAAGAGAAATTTTCATTAAATTTTGTTTTTTTCTTGGCTTTGAGAGGCCCCGGGGCCTTTCAAAGGGAAATTTTCATTAAATTTTGATTTTACTTGAGCCCTGAGGGCCCCGGGGCCTCTCAAAGAGAAATGTTCATTAAATTTTCTTTTTTTTTATCTAAATTTTCCCATTTTTACTTGAGCCCCGAGAGCCCCGGGGCCTTTCAAAGGGAAATTTTCATTAAATTTTTTTTTTTTTTATAAATATATGGGGGCCTATGCCGGCTCGGGGCCTGGGGCGGACCGCCCCCCTCGCCCCCCCCCTCGGTACGCCACTGCTTTCTCTTAGCTTCGGTAATTAAAAGTTGTGTACTGTGCTTGTCAAACCAGATTTTTTTGTGTCGAGATATATTTAGTTTCCCATAGCACTTGCGTTTTAAATGTTGACTGCTTGAAATAAACAATGGTTATTTTTCAAAATTTTAAACTCATATTTGGATATTTTATATACTATATTTTATACACAATAGGTAAGCAGCTGCTGTCAAGGAAAAAAAAAAAAAAACAATAGGGAATTTTTTTTTTTTTTTATATAAAAACACTCACACTTTTTTTCTCATTCACTCTCACATTCACACAGTCTTTTCGACAACTTAGGCCATTTAAGACTTTTACGATAACCGTTATTTAATAATATATATTTATTTGGGGTCCAGGCATTCTTATTTAAGCCATTTGATATCCAAATGGCTTAAATAAAATCATCGAACTGCCTGGGTCCGAACCTGCGACGTTAGGTATACGAGGTTAGCACGCTAACCCCTACACCAAGCCCCGAAGGCCAATAGGGAATTCTAAATAAATACAAAATTTCAT